>ML821740.1:0-17159 GCA_009831015.1 Picea engelmannii | reverse complement strand
CCCAAATTCTATAGGATAAAATTATTTTACCTTAAAAATCGCCAAAATTTTATAAAAACTATATAAAATCCTTATAAATTTGAATATTTTTACAAAAATATCGCCAAATATTTATAGTTGGCATATGAATGATTAGTAAGATTTGCCAAGGTTTCTACATTTTAAAACAAATTTCCATCCTTAAAATCATCCCTGCTGAGTAGCGAAGTGTCGAGAGCTGAGCATAAGAGAACACGTGGTAGAAATTCCTGGTAGGGCTCGCATGATTGACGGGTGGACACAAATCACCTGGAGAAGGGAGTCAACATTTCATTGACTTCTCGCATCTCAGGGATTCATGGGATAAGAGCCTGAAAGCTCAACCCTTGGACTTGCGAAGTCCTGAGTAGAAAGAACGTGAGAAGGACAAATCATATCGCTTATTGGGGGTTCATGAAGGAGAGGTGCCAAGATTTGATGCTACAACTCGCGAAGTGGCGAGTTGTGAGAAAGGTCAAAGAGAAGTCCTGAAGGAATCTGGACCGTCCATCAAGGGAGATGTGTGGTGAGTGGTGGGAGCTCAGGGAAAGTTTCGAAATCCTATGGACCGTTGGATCCACACCATCAAGGGTCGTTGATCTCCTTTGGAGGGAAACTTGGGAGACCTCGTGGATTTCGGAGATTTGAATGGGAAAGGAAGAAGTCATGCATCGTGATTTCCCGAATCGCGAAGGGTCGGTAAGGTCCTTGCCGATTTAAGCGCAGGGTCACAGAATGTGGTCACGAGGAAAAGACCCAAACATAAATCTTGTACTCGTTATCCCTTTCGGGTTCGGCGCTTCGTTGTGTCAGGTTTTGCAGAGTCGAAAGACTCGATACTCTGGTAGTGCTGAGCCGCGAAGAGCAAAAGGACGCCATATTTGTTTGGCCTGTGGTCATAACCCACGATCACAGGGAGGTAAATAGGGAAGAACTAGCTTATGCTAGTCCCCCGTAGGACTTCAGGGATTCTGTCCCTTGAGGAAAAGAAAAATATTTATTAAGCGTAGTGGGTGTGTGACATACTGTATCTCTATTATTCTGTGTTAAGCATCTGTTAATAATATGTAGTCATTTCATTTTACTCATAAAATCCAGATCAGTGGTATCAGAGATGTCTTCTCCTTGTTGGCTTAATGCATGTCCCCAAGGAGGTCATAGTATAAAGAATTGGGTCTTGAGCTTGTTTCTCTTGCGGACCAAAGCTCTCTCATGCCCAAGCAACCTCTCATGGAAGGAGAAAATAAATATGATGGGACAGGAGATCCTTTCAAAATATTGCTTGAGGATGCCCTCACACAACAGAGGAATGAGATGATGGATAGTTTCATGCAAATCCTTCAGCATTTACCAATAGGCGACGCATCTTCTTCGAGTGGAGGCGTCGCCCCCTTCAAGGTACAAATAAACTTCTATATTCCTATATTTGAAGGTCAGATAGACAGAGATGGTGTAGAAAAGTGGTTGAATCTACTAGAAGGGTATTTTTATGTCCATAACTTTTCGAATAGAGAAAAGATTACTTTTGAGCTCCTCAAATCCATTCCCCATGTCAAATATTGGTGGGAAACTTTCTTTGAGCAAAAGTAAATAGAGGAGCCCTCATTTTTTTATAGTCATGACCACCTGGGAATCCTTCAAGGATGTTATTAAGGAACAATACTACCCTATTGGAAGTTATGATGACTTGTATACCAAATGGGCCACATTACGGCAAGAAAGAGACCAAGCAGTGATAGAGCTCACAAATATCTTCCATACCTTGCGCACCAAGCTGGGTGTCAAAGATTCAGAGCGACATATGATGCTCAAATATCGTGTTTCTCTTCATAGATACATCCAGACTGAAATGGAATTTTTGGACATCTCATCCTTGGGCACAGCCTACTGATATGCCGTCAAAATCGAGTAGAAGATCTAACAAAAGACACGACATTTGGGCCCGAGAACCCCTCACAACAAAATACGGGAAAGGGAGGCCCCAATCCATATAACAAAGGATAGAGAAAATATGGATAGTATCAGGACAACCAGTCCAAGCCGCAAGAAAAGAGGGACACCAGAAAGACAAAGAAAGATATCATGAAGTGGTGCGAATTCCATAAGAGCCCTTGGCATAACACTGCTAACTGTTGCTCAAAGCAGTCGTTGGTGGCCAAAGTGAAAGCCTTTGAATCATATGTAAGTTCTGAATCTGATTCAGAACTAGAAAGGGGAAGATGGATCATTGACACAGAAGCCAGTGCCACTGTTGCTATCACCAATCTCCAACCTGATGAACCAGACAAGCCAGAAGAAGGAGAGTGCCTCTTCCATTCACATATGTGGGTAAAAGGAACCCCTCTACACTTCATCGTCGATAGAAGTAGCCATAATAACTTCATCTCAGCAGAGGTTGTCAAGCGGTTGGCCCTGCCGACAACGCCGCACCCACAACCCTACACCATTGGATGGCTTCACCAAGGAAGTGATCTTTGCGTCAGCCAACAGTTCCAATGATCCAGGTGGATATCGGTGGCCACCCACCTTTCCCAGCTGGCTCAAAACAACTTTCTAGCAATTTTGATAATTTACTATTTTTAGCAGTTTTTCGGGTCCTGGACTTCCAGAGCCGTTTTGAGGCCCTAAACGTTGTTTAGGGCCNGCCAGCTGGGAAAGGTGGGTGGCCACAGATATCCACCTGGATCAACCGAGTGTCGTACGACATCAAACCCTTCAAAGACAAGGTATTGTGTGATGTTGCTCCTCTCGAAGTTTGTAATGTTCTTTTGGGCCAACCTTATTTAGGGAAACATTATGTTTTGTATGAGTCTAGGCCTCGTAGTGTTATTATTACTTTGAATGTGAAATTGTATAGGATACCCGAGGCAGTCCCACCTAGTGATATTTCCTTGATCTCTGCCAAGAAATGCAGGAAGGTAATCTCTCAGATGGGGAAGTTTGTCTTCTTCATGATTCTCTCTCGGAATGAGAAAAAGATCACAGCCACATCCGGGGTATCTACGGCCTACCTCTCCACACAGTAGAAGCAAGTAGATAAGGTCATCAAAGAATACTCAAATATCTTCTCCTCACCTACCGGAGTACCTCTACACTGTTAAATCAAGCACCCCATCGATTTGACCCCCAACGCATCACTTGCCAATGGGATAGTCTATTGTTGCTCTATGTTGGAGAATGAGGAGATCAAGCGACAGATCCAAGAACTACTCCACAAGGGGCACATCCATCCCATCTCATCACCTTGTGGGAGCCCAATAATGTTGGTACAGAAGAAAGATGGAACTTGGCGAATCTCCATTGATTACCGGGCCCTGAATAAAATCCCACTCAGAAACCGGTACCCAATTCCCCAAATCAACGACCTCCTTGATGAACTCACATGGGCCAAATTCAGTAATATTGATCTAAATTCTGGCTACCACCAAGTCTTGATAGAATACACAGATGTATGGAATACCACCTTCAAGTCAAAGGAATTACTTTTTGAATGGTTGGTCATGCCCTTTGGTTCGAAATATTCTCCAGCCACTTTCATGAGGATGATGGACAATATCCTGCAACCATTCACCAATAATTTTGTAGTGGTGTATCTGGATGACATTCTCATTTACAACAAGTCTTGGGAAGAACACTTGCAGCATATTCAGCAGGTTTTTCACACCCTGTGGCAGCATAAGCTATATGATAACTTGGAAAAATGCTCCTTTGGCATGGACATGGTCCATTACCTGGGATACATTATTTATTATCATGGTGTACATGTGGATCCAAACAAGATCCAAGTCATCCATGACTGGCCAACCCCAACCACACTCACTAAGCTTCGGAGCTTCTTGGGCCTTGCCAATTTCTACCACAGGTTCGTGTTGGGATTATCCCATATTGCATGGACCCTCAGCCAAATAACGAGGGGTTGTGGTAAGGAAACATTTGCGTGGGGTCAGTCCCAACAACAAGCATTTGATGATTTGAAGCAGCGTTTGTGCTCATCCCTAGTACTTTCACTACCAGACCTACAACATTCCTTTGAGATCAAGATAGATTCTTTAGACTATGTTGTGGGCATCGTTCTCACTCAACACAACCACCTCATGGCCTATCATAGTGAGACATTATCATATGTTGTCCATAAGTTCCCTACTTACGAAAAAGAAATGTACTCCATTATGCAAGCCTGCCGCCAGTGGAGACATTACATTCTTGGGAGGGAGACAGTCATCCACACTGATCATAAGCCACTGTGGTTCATGCAAAAACAAGGAAAATTACAAAATGATCGCCATCAAAAGTGGTCCACATACTTACAACAATTCCACCTCAACATCAAGTATAAAATAGGAAGCACCAACTACGTCGTTGATTTCCTCAGTAGACCACCAGTCGCGAAAATCACCATGGTGCTATACTTTTGGGGCATGAGACCTCTGGATGGCCCCAACTCTATGAGACAGACCCAGACTTCGCCACCACCTACCAAATGTTGGGTGCAAATGCACTTGTTGATAATTTCCATCTTCAGGATGGGTTGTTGTGTCGTTTGGGCCATATCTGTGTTCCATCAAGCAAGCGAGCGAAGATGATATGGGAATCCCACTACAATCAAGTGGCATGACACTTTGGTGTTGAAAAGACAGTGGCGATGCTACAAAAACATTTCCATTGGCCAAAACTTTGACAGGAGGTCGGCAAGTATATCAAGTCCTGCATTGCCTACGATATTGCCAAACCGACCACTAAGAAATAGCGACTCTACACCCCTCTTCCTACTCCTGACATGCCATGGGAATACATATCAAAGGAATACATTTCGGGACTCCTATCCACCAAGCAGGGAAATGAATGTGTCTTTGTGGTTGTTGATCACTTTTCTAAGATGGAAATTATCGTTGCCTGCAAGAAGAACATAACATTAGAATCTACTTCCAGGATCTTCTTTGAATACGTTTGGGTACATTTTGGGATTCCACAAACCATTGTCTCATATCAGGATAGTCAATTTATCATCACATTCTAGTCGAGCCTCTGGTCACTATTGGACACCAATCTCACCAAATCCACGACTTTCCACCCCCAGACAGATGGCCAAACCGAGGTCGTAAATCAAATGATCATGCATATCATGCACATGTATATTCCAAGCACCCTCACACATGGGATGAGAGTCTTCCCTATGTCCAACATAGCTACAACTGATCCCTGCATATCTCAACCAACCACAACCCCTTTCAAGTGGGGTTGGGATTCCAACCATTGGGTCCCATAGATGTTTCACTTCCCATTGTGGTCACCTCGGCCAACTCATCTCCTACTCCAACTAAAGCTGAAAAAACCACCCGGTTCATTGAGCGGATCCAGCACATCCACCAACAGGTTCATGATATCCTACAGAAGTCCAATGACAAGTATAATCAGCACCATGATAAACATCGGGTGCCACATAAGTTTCAGGTGGGCGAAAAAGTTTGGTTGCACTTGCAGAAAGAATGCCTTGCAGGACCCCATTGGATGCTTCACCCACTCCATTATGGGTCATACACCATCACCAAGTTTGTGGGGGATAATTCTTTTGAGCTCAACATTCCCCCTTTCCTTTGCATACACCCAATGTTCAACATGGACCTCCTTCAACCTTATTTCCCACCATTATTGGACACCTCATACATAGAAGAACAACTGACACCAATAGAGCTCAACCCCGAAGGCATAAAACAGGCATCCAATGATCAGATTGTGGACACACAAATCAAGGGCACTCGAGAACAAAGGATCCATCCTTATCGAGTTGTTAAAGTAGGGACGCTCCTACACCAAGGCAAGTGGCTCACCTGGGGCCAAATTCAGCAGAAATTTCCTCATCTTATAGGGGAACTTAACGCAATGGAGACCATTGCTTCCTAAGGAGGGAGGATTGATCCAGGTGGATATCTGCAACCACCCACCTTTTCCAACTGGCTCAAAACAACTTTCTGGCAATTTTTGTAATTTACTATTTTTAGCAGTTTTTCGGGTCCTGAACTTCCAGAGCCATTTTGAGGACCTACACGACATTTGTTTCGGTATGTTGCAGTCGAAAAATTTCATCATGAAATTTTCGACAACTGTTTTATTCCTCGGATAGATATTTCCAATGGGATATTGTATGCCTAAAACAAAGATCCTATGCAGAAGTTACTACCCTAGGAAGTTGATGTACTGACTTACCCAAACGGGGCCCACATGACTTTTGGCGCTTCATCTCCTAGGGTTAGGCTTTTGGATGTATAGGGTTTTTAAAACTCCTATTTATTGTAAAAAATACTTTAGAATCTCATTGTAATTATCTTCTTGTGAATGAGAATGGTCGTCACATCTCTCCTCAGAGACAAGCTGCTACCATTCCAGCAAGCTTATTTTCCGCTGCATTTTATAGTTTCATCTTATTTTCTTTATTGAATAGAAAACCAGTTTTACTGTATCTATGTTATTCTGTGTTAAGCATATGTTAATAATCTGTAGTCATTTCGTTGTGCTCATAAAATCTGGATCAATCTCACTAGTATAGAGAAAACCTTATGGTTATAATTATCCTTCTATTCTCTCCCCCTTTTGTCTCTTCATCTCATTGAGCTTTGTTGGCCCTTGGTTATGGAAGAAAGAGAATATTAAGGAAGAAAGGTGAAATACGAACTGTGCGGAAGGCACATTGACTGAGAAGGAGTCAAAGTGGTCAAAGAAGTAGAAAAGGAGTGAAGTAAGGAAAACCTATTCATTGAACGAGAAGATCGAGGATGAAAGATAAACAAGGAAGATAGATTGTGGACAACTCAACAAGTGTAAGAAGACGTCAACGAGTGATTTGAATCACCTCACGGGAAATAAGGAACGACAAGCTCGCAGAGCCCTGAAAAGAAGGGTCAATTTGACCTAGGATTTTGATATCTAGGGTTTTGACACCTAGATGTTTGGCATTGTAATGTATAAATAAAGGTCTAGAGGACCGGGGATGGGTTCGTTGATGGTTGTTTGATTGTTTTTTATACTGATTTTATCATTGTGGATTAAAAGAGTGAGTATTTTTGTGTAGAGAAGTATTTTATCGAGAGAGAGAGAGAGTCTTTATTGTAATATCATCAGATGGGTGTGACAATCAACCCTATAGCTAGGTGCGCAGGGAGGAAAGAAAGAGAGAGAGATCTCCAATCTAAGTGTGCAGATAGAACTGTATGTTTTCACATAATATCAAGAAACATAGTTACGTGGACATAGCCTTAGGGAGAGGGTGAACCATGTATATCTTGTTGTTATGTGTGATTGATGTTGTGCTCTTTTGCTTTATGTTATTCTGTTAATGCATCATTGTGTTAGATCTGGGACATAGCTCGCGCACTAGGCCTAAAGGAGATAAAGAATAACTATATTGTTGTGTGTTTTTGCCTTAGATTCACTTTGTATTTCCTCTGGTTGTAGACACTTGTGTCTTGCAACCCCCTATTGCTACTTTGGGTGATACTTCATCTGCTTCTCAGGTGTTTCCAAAAGGGACAGTAGTTAGGGCTTGTTGGTGAACTGTTAGAGTTGAACCCTGGGTCTTCCCCCATGCCAACAAATGGTTTCATTGTCGGGACCGAGATCTTCTTGAGGGAATGTCAAGGTGGTTTCCATCGAAGATGGAGATTCAAAAGTGGATAGAATAACAAGAGAAGGAGTTCGTTGAGGCTCAGAATAAGAATCCTAATCTTAGCATAGAGGATTGGTTGGGAAGGTATATCTTTAATGACGTACACAAGATTTTCTTTGGAGGAATTCATAAAGAGCTATACGAGTGGTTAGTTAGACTAGAAGATACCCAGTTTGAGATCAGATTGAGACCACCTATGGTTCGGATGTCAGCATTGATCACAAAGGTCAAGAGAGTTTATAACGTCGTGTCAAGAGAAGTATACCACTAGTTTGATAGCACTATTGGAGGGTACATTACCTAGTTTTCTATTGACAGAGTAGAGTCATATATCCAAGCAAAGAGGTATTTCTTTAAAGGACCTAGAGGGAAATTTTTACACTTTTTGAAGTTGAAGATCAAGATGTTATTGCATGAGAAGAACATCTTGAAGATACAGTAATTGGTCAGATTGAAGAGCTAATGTTAAAAAACTCAGACAACAACAACAACACATAGGTGGAACATACACGTAGTGGGAGAACCTTTAGAAAGGTTCTTCTAGTAAACCTGTTTGAGAAGAGCCATGAACCATTAGCATAGGATGAAGGGTTCTATGGTGGAGAAGAATAATATTTATTGAACGAGGAACAATCAAGATCCCTTGGAGCAGAGGAAGAGAAGACTGAAGAACCTCATCGAGAAGAGTTAGAGACTTCACTAACTGCGTTGACTGTCGAAGTAAGTACTATTACTCCTCCTATTGTTTTAGCAACGTTAAGTAACCAGAGTGGTCAAAGTTATGAGAGAACTCAGAGAACTGTTACCAACAGTTCAGTACATACTCATTCAAGAAACCTAGGAATATCTATGGAAGATGAAATTAGGCTACCTATCTTTAGAGGAGATGGATCTGAAGATCCTAATCAGCACTGGTTCTTATGCAAGATTGTATGGAGTATTAAGCAATTCAATGATGAAGCAGTTAAGATAGCTCAGTTTAGTACTACCTTGAGAGACCGCACACTGAGTTGGTACATGAAGTTTGTTAATGGAGTTACACAGCCTAAACCCGTGAATGAGATCAAGACCGTGTTTAGTGCAGAATTCAAGAAACCCAAGTCAGAGTTGCAGTGCATTACAGAAATGAAATAAATCAAGAAGAAAGTAGCTAAACTTGTTTGGGATTTTGATCAAAGGTTTAAGACCTTAACAGGCCGATTGAGTTTTCAGATCCTGGACGAGCAGAACAAGGAATGGTTCATTGTTTCCCTCCTAGCACACATCAGAGTCCCTATGATGTAGAAGAAGGTTGCTTCGCAGGCTGAGGCATGGGAAATCTCCATGAAACTAGAGTTAGCCTCTATGGGAGAATCCATCTCATGTATGAGTCAAATTTTGAGTCAACTAACTAGCTTATCTCTGTAGGTCAAATATATGAATAAAGACAAGGGAAAATATAAAAGAGACGAGATCTAATGTATTAGATGAAAATTAGAAGGCCACAATAAGGAGAATTGTCCCCTATTTCATGAGTACTTGGCCTCTGGGGCTCCGAGCCCTTTGAAGCAGGTTACTCTACCCTGGTGTGAGGTATGTAGAAATATACATCACCCTGGTGAATGCTATTACATGCAAAAATATGTACAAACACCTACAAACCTTTACTGCACATTTTGTAAATATGTGGGGCACGATGAGAAATATTGTAGGGATTATGGCCTCTTGCACAAAAGATCAAGAGATACATATAGGATTCAGGGAGAAGTACAACAGGAAGTAAATTCTAAGTAGTTTAACTCTTCGGGAAGAGGAAACTTCAACCCTCGTGGTGGATTTAGAGGAAGAGGAAGAGGTAAAGGTATGGGTTAAGGTCAAGGTTAGATCATTTGTTATAACTATGCACAACCAAGACATTTGAGGGACTATTAGAACCCTTGTTCCACTTGCAGCTAATGCAACTCATTTGAACATGTTATTGAAGATTGTCCATCATTGTTAGCAAATCTCTAGGAGAGATGAGGGGGAAACCAACAAGTACAATTAATCTCAGCAAAACCTCACAAAGAATATCCCAGAGTCATTATTATCACTAGAGGAGGCATTGTTAATGGAGAAGACAGAGTGACCCCAGAAAAGACTACAGAAGAATCAAGGGTCAGAAGAGCTGCAGAGAAGACACAAATGTTTGATCTGAGGGAAGAAAAATATACATTTGAAGGGGAAAGAAAATAATTTGGAAGAGATCGGTCTTCTTCATCAAAGACACAACCAGAAGTGAGAGAATGTGGAATGCCTTTGGCATTTGATCAGTTTGCATCACCTGGAGAAGGAAAAGAGGTAAGAAAGATTATGGAATTCTTATGTACTTGCATTAATATGATTAAGGATGAAAGAGTTGTACAAGAACTACAAAATTTGATCAGACAGTATGAGATAGGTAGGATAGCTCCTCTACTGAGTAAAGCAATACATCAAGTATCTAGAAAGAGAAGGACAAATAAGGAACTACACCTTAATGCTCAGATTGGATATTATGACATATATTATGTGGTCCTCAACTTAGGTTCAAAAGTCAATGTTATGATGAAGAAGACCTGGGAACTGATGGGAAAACCTAAGTTAATTTATTCCCCTATCAAGATTAGGATGTCTAATCAGCAGGCAATAAGCCCCTTTGGGAGACTGGAGCATGTTCCTGTGGACATCAACGGGGTAAGGACATTTGCAGATTTCGAGGTGATTGAGATAGTTGATGATAGTCGTCCTTATCCTGTTTTGTTAGGAATTGACTAGGCTTTCAACAATTCCACTATTGTTGACTTAAAGAAAATAATAATGACATTCGAAGGTGATGGCCTTAGGGTCATTTCACCTCTGAATCCTGATGAAGGTCACAAATACACAGAACCCATTAGAGAAGAAGATCGTGCTTACGAACTAGAGAATATATATAAATTGACAACAAGACAACATGATTACATTAATCCTACAGCAGATGGGAACTTAAGTTGGCGAAGTGACAGTGCATGCTCATCAGATTCAGAAGAATCCCTAGAGAAATGGAAGAACAAAATGTATGAATTTTCTACGATAAGGTGTGCTAGATTGACCAGGGAAGTTCGTTGGATTGGCACAAAAGTAAGAAATATTCCCACATTTGATGGTTTAAATAATTTAGAAACATTCTTATCAGAATTTGAAGAAATTGTACCAGTATAACAACGAATTTTGGCACTGGATGAAGCTTTAAAAGAAACTCCAACAAGATGGTGGGGAACACATAAGAAGAACATCGTGGACTGGGTGAAATGTCGCACTTTGATGAAAATGCACTTTTTAGACTAAACCGAAGGGTGCGAAGTTTGATACAAGGGTGAAAGTTGTTCGAAGGACCATGTGCGAAGTTGTGAGGTGGCCTGGAGCAAAATCCCTTAAGAAAAGTGGGTGCATAAATTCATCAACACTTTAGAAACAATGCATATTAATTGGTATCTTCAAGCAGAACTGCGCCTCACCACTTCATATTGGTATGGTATGACTCAGAACTTTGTAGCTACATTTTTTATTTGAAATTTAGTACCCCTCAGTATATCAAGATTTACAAGTTGTAAGAAAAAAAATATTTGAGGAGGCACCTAACCTCCCTCTGCAGTAATAAGAAGATGAATGGACTACACCACTTCATAAATTGCAAGGTTGTTACAATATCAATGTTGATGAAGATGATGATCCTAGGAATATGAACATCATAGAGACAGAAGAACAAAGAGACATAGAAGTACCAAGAGTCAAACTACCTTTTATTAGACAGCCAATCAAAATCAAGAAAGTTAATATTGGAACTGAGAAAGCACATAAGCTATCAAACATTGGATATTATTTGGATGATGCCAATATTGACAAGATCACAAAATTATTGCATGAATATCAAGACTTGCTTCCAAACAAGTTTACCAACATGAAGGGAATTAAAGGGCCCATGGGAGAGATGAAGATTCCCTTGAAACCAGATGCAAGGCCAGTCAAGCAGAGACCCTACAAACTGAATCCCAAGTACAAGCAGAAAGTCAAGATTTAATTAGACAAAATGTTGGAAGCAAGAATCATAGAACCTGTTGAAGAGTCAGAATGGATTAGCCCTATGGTGGTCCAAGATAAGAAGATAGGATAGATCATAATCTATGTATACTTGAGAAAACTGAATGATGCATGTTTACATGATCCATTCCCTACACTTTTTACTGACGAAGTGTTGGATAATGTGGGAGGACAGGAAGTTTACTCCTTCACAGATGGATTTCCAGGTTATCACCAGATCAGGATTGCTAAGGAATATCACCATAAGACCACATTTGCGAAAAAATGGGGATCCTACCACTACACAGTGATGCCCTTCGAACTGAAGAATGCACTAGCCATATTTTCTAGGTTTGTGGTCGAATCATTCAAGGAATTTTTACATAAATTTTTGGAAGCATATTTTGATGATTGGACTGTTTTTAGCTTATTGCAAAATCATATTGAATGTTTAAGACTAATGTTGGATAAGTGCAAGAAATGTCAGATTTCCCTAAACTTGAAGAAGTGCATCTTATTTTCACCCTTTGGAGTGCTTCTAGGCCATATTGTGTGTAAGCAAGGGTTGCTGGTAGATCCTTCCAAGATTGTCATCATTGTTGATCTACCCCCTCCTACTTCAGTAAGACAATTGCACACTGCACTAGGACATACGAGATACTACAGAAAGTTCATCAAGGGCTATGCACAAATAACAACACCTATGGAGAAGTTATTAATGAAATATTGTTAGTTCCAATGGTCAGAGGAATGTCAGTAGAGCTTTGACACACTGAAACAGAAAATGGTCACTATGCCCATTTTGGTTTTCCCATAATGGAGTAAGGAATTCCATGTGCACGTCGATGCGTCATCTATTGCATTAGGAGCAGTGTTAGCACAACTAGGAGCAAGAGATATTGACCATTTGTTATCCTTTTCTAGCAGGAAGCTATCTACAACTGAGATAAATTACACTACCACAAAGAGAGAATGTTCAACCATGGTGTACGCACTGGAGAAGTTTCGATACTACTTGTTGGGTTGATATTTTAAGATTTTCACCGATCACTCTGCGTTGAAATACCTAGTCAACAAGCCAGTGTTGGGGGGAATAATATGAATATGGCTACTATTATTAGAGGAATATGATTTTGATATTGTGGTCAAGCTAGGAAGAATGAACAAGGGACCTGACCACTTTTCTAGGTTAGAACATGGAGAGGAACCTACCAGTTTGGAGGATACACTACCAGATGCACAGTTGTTGGCCATCAGAAAGGTTGATGATCACTTTGTTGAGATAGTTCAGTTCCTATCAACAGGAATGGAAAGTTGTGAATATACAGTCATTCAGAAGAAACAGTTGGTAGTTCAAGCTGTAGATTTTTCACTTATAGATGGACAAATTTATAAGATGGGACCTAATGAGATCCTGAGGAGATGTGTTATGGAGGCAGAAAGACCACTGATTCTGGAAGAATCACATGAAGGCATCAAAGGAGGACATTATGCAGGAAAAGCAACAATGCAAAAGTTTCATAGAGTTGGCCTCTAGAGGCCCACTTTACACAAAGATGATAAGGAATACTACAAAGCCTGTGATGTATGCCAAAGAGTTGGGAAGCCTTCAAGAAGAGATGAGATGCCTTTAGCACCTCAGCTAACTTTGTAGGCATTTGAGAAATGGGAAATTGATTTTGTAGGACCTATCAACCCACCAAGAAAGTGCACATGATCTAGATACATTATCATTGCCATAGAGTATTTGACTAGATGGGCAGAAGCAAGAGCATTCAAGGACTGTAGTGCAAATACAGCTACGTGATTCATATTTGATGATATCATAATCATATTTGGATGCTTGAATATCCTTATGAGTGATCAAGGTACACATTTTATTAATAATACTATTGAAGCCTTGACTCAAGAATTTAAAGTCCACCATCAGAAGAGCACTCCATACCATCCATAAGAGAATGGTATAGTCGAACCTTTCAATAATATATTGGAGACAATGCTGACAAAGATTTGCAGTGTAAATATGGATGATTGGGATTTGAGAGTACCAACAGTATTATGGGCATATAGAACCACTTGCAAGAATATGACAATGCAGAATCCATTTAAGTTGGTTTATAGTCTAGAAGCAGTCATAACTATGGAATATTTAGTTCCTAGCTTAAGAATTGCAACATTTACATATATGGATGACACAGGCACTGTGAAAAATAGACTTGTGTAGTTGGTAGAACTGGAAGAAGACATATTCATTGCAGGATTTCACCAGCAGCTACAGAAGGAATGAGAAAATTCCTACCATGACAAACATATCAAGAAGAAATCCTTTAAGCAAGGAGATCTGGTATTGGTATATGACAGCAAGTTCAAGAAGCATTCATGGAAGTTCAGGACACAATGGCTTGGGCCATATGAGGTTTCCTATGTTACAAAAGGAGGATTTGTGCACTTGAAGACTTTGAAGGGAGAATGGAAGGAAGGTTTGTTAAATGGGAGCTGGTTGAAATTGTACTACGACAACCAACTTCCTTGCAACTCTCAATAAAAGCATAAGAAGAAGGGTCTAGGTACCAGGTGCAGTTTAAAATGTGTACCAGACACAGAAAAGACACTCTGCACAAGGAAGGGAGGAACAGAACAGAGAGCACAGGCTGCTCTATGCAGTCTAAAGATGAAGAGAAATAGAAGGTCCATACCTCCAGTGCCTCGAGACTAGTAGCAGGTGAGTTTTGGGGGCATGTTGGCCCTTGGTTATGGAAGAAAGAGAAGATTAAGGAAGAAAGGAGAAATATGAACTGCATGGAAGGAACATTGATTGAGAAGGGGTCAAAGTGGTCAAAGAAGAAGAAAAGAAGGAGCAAAGTAAGGGAAAGTTAGTCGTTGAAGGAGAAGATCGAGGATAACAGATTAGCAAGCAATATAGATCGTGGACAACTCAGCAAGCGGAAGAAGACATCAACGAGTTATTTTTAGCACCTCATGGGAAAGAAGGAACGATAGGCTGGAAAAGCCCTGAAAATGCGGGTCAAGTTGACCTAGGGTTTTGGTATCTAGGGTTTTGACACCTAGATGTTTGTCATTGTAATGTATAAATAAAGGTCTAGATGATCTGGGATGGGTTCGTTGATGGTTGTTTGATTTTTGTTGATTTTAAGTTTATCATTATGGATTAAGAGAGTGAGTATTGTTGTGCAGAGAAGTATTGTATCGAGAGAGTCTATGTATTGTAAGATATTCAGTTGGGTGTCAATATCAACCCTACAGCTGGGTGCGCATGGAGGAGAGAAAGAGAGAGAGATATGTAAGCTAAGTGTGTAGATAGAACTGTAAGTTTTCACATAATATCAAGAAACACAGTTCTATGGATGTAGCCCTAGGGAGAGGGTGAACCACATATATCTTGTTGTTCTATGCAATTGATGTTTTGTTCTTTTTCTTTATGTTATTATGTTATTGCATCATTGTGTTAGATTTGAGACATATCTCGCATAGTAGGCCTAAAGGAGATAAAGAATAACTAGGTTGTTGTGTGTTGTTTCCTTGGATCCACTTTCTATTTCCTTTTGTTGTAGACACTTGTGTCTTGCAACCCCCTATTGCTAGTTCAGGTGAGACTTCATCTACTGTGCAGGTGTTTTCGAAAGGGCCAATAGTTAGGGATTGTTGGTGCATTTTTAGAGTTGAACCTTGGGTCTGCCCCTATGCAAACAAGCTTTTATTCCTCCTCAATAAGTTAGGGTAGTTCCACTACCTTTCATTAGTTAAGTCAAATTAAATTGACTAATTATTTTGAGATAAATACATAATAAAAATATACAAATTTTTTATTTTTCAATATTCAAGGTTAAGCATGAAGTTCATTCCATTTTGAGCATTTAACCATAACCATAAATGTTGCAGCAACCAATATCACAAGAAGAAGCACCATGCACAAGAACACAAGAAGTATCATGGGAAACCCTTCTCAACAAGGGAAGAAAACCCATTCAAATCGATTGTTATATTCCTCAAGAGAAAGACCTTCACCACAAATATAAACCCTAGCACAGAAGAGGGTGCTCAAACCCTAGAAGACTAGCGCCCAAGAGAGGTGTACACTTTTCCCAAGAAGATGTACTTGATGAAATTTCCAAACTCACATGAAAGATATATTTACTCAATGGGGAATTTACCATTACTTATACTAACCTGAACCTATCAACAATAGTGTCTATTGGCACAATAGGGCTGACCTCAGTAGCTTATACTATAATTAATATTAACCAGATTAATTATATTTTACACTAATTACCAGTCACATTAAGGTGGGGCTGACCTGTACCCTTTACATTACAATTAGGGTTACAGACGGGTTTGACTCTTAATCAATATAGCAAAGGATCGGATACACCCACTAGTGCTCATACACTAGGGGCGCATCCATAGGGATGTCCATATATCTGGCTCATTACATTACACATAAGAACCAGATCTTCACATGTTCACCTATGCTCGGCCACATGCACATCCACTCAACAAATCTTCTTTCCCACTGCCTCACATAGGAGAGTCATCTGGAGTTTCTCATCAACTCTTATGCTCAGAGGAGGCTAATACATCATATTCATTTATGTTCTCATGAGGATGCACCCAACACTTTGGGATTTCACATGTTTACCTTGTTCTCATCCACAAGAACGTCTAACTCAACAGATGGCCTTTCCCACTGGATAATCATCTGGAGTTCTTCTCAACTCTCTGAATGGAGGAGGTCATATCTAGGTTCCAGCTCTATCTCAAGTAGGAACCACATACCCTATTCAAGGTTTTTCTCTCAGGTTTGTGAGCTAGATAATATCTTCACATGACTGCAATGATCAACATCTCACAAGTTTGTAAGATGGAGAATGTCTCACATAGTTGCAATCATCAACACTCCGTCTCAGCTAGAGAGACATTCTTCATCATGCCAAGTCTCACATGGATGTACTTTAAATTTTTGTCTTGGATAGAGTCATCAATACTCCCTCTCAAGTAGGAAGGCTTTCTTCACCAAGTTGGTTTGGTGAATATGTCTGCAATCTGCTCAAGTGTA
Source organism: Picea engelmannii (assembly GCA_009831015.1). Classification (NCBI taxonomy): domain Eukaryota; kingdom Viridiplantae; phylum Streptophyta; class Pinopsida; order Pinales; family Pinaceae; genus Picea; species Picea engelmannii. The sequence continues at coordinate 348 of ML821740.1, read as the reverse complement.
GGAAGGTACTGTATCTATACAATTTTTCCTCTGCATCATATCTCTAATAAAAAAATATTTCATCTCATCATGTTTCGATCCATCAGGAAACATTGGTTTCTCAAGGAAATTTATAAATGACTCTTGGTTATCATCAAAGGATCCATCTCATGATCAAGTAAATCTATCAAACTCTTGTGAAGTCATACTGCTTTGCACACTCAATTGTACATACTCTTCTTCTGTGGTATTCAAGACCACGAAGATTTTTGTTTCCTGCTACATTAGGAAACCATGGCAAACTTCATGGTAGAACATCAAATGATTGTGATCTTATGGTCCATTTCACTTTCTTTTCAATCTGAATCA
>ML821739.1:147364-164089 GCA_009831015.1 Picea engelmannii | reverse complement strand
AATATGTTTGCAATCTTCTCATGTGTAGGAAGGTACTGCATGTGTACTTATTTTCCTCTGCATCATGTCTCTGATATAATGATATTTTATCTCAACGTGTTCCGATCTATCATGAAACACAAGTTTCTCAAAGAGTTTCACACAACTCTGGTTATAAACATAGAATCCATCTCATGATCAAGTAAATTTGTCAGAATTTTATGAAGCCGCACTGCTTCGCACATTTAATGATATATACTTTGCTTATGTGGTATTCAAGGCCACATAGCTTTGTTTCCTGCTGCACCAGGAAACCATGACAACCTTCACCGTAACGCAACAACCGAATGTTCTCTTCCGATCCATGTACTCTTTGCTCAATCTGTATCGACATATCCTGCAAACTCAAGTTCACACTGGAAGCATATCTCAGGCCATGTCCAATTGTGCCTCGTATATATCTCAATACATGTTTTGTTGTTGTCCAATGAGTCTGTCTCGGTTGACTCTTGGAATGACCAGATATTTCAGTGATCCAATCAGCTGTGGATTAGTCTCGTCTGAATCATCATCAATATTTTTTCTTCAAATTCATCACCGTGGATTTGCATTCTGTCATACTGAACTTCTTTAATATTCCCACTGTATATTTTCCTTGACTTAGGAAAAATCTCATTGGTCCTCTGTCATACTTGTTGTCTTAAGAAGTAGTGCATTATACTAAGATCCTTCATCTCGAAATCAGAAGTCAAGGCTTACTTGTATCCAACAACAGGGCTTTTTGAATAAGTCTTCAAAAATCAGGCTCTCGTCACCAACACTGTAATGATACAGGTTTGGATCAACAACACTCTTGCTGAAACCCAAACTCATCAAGAATCTATCCATTTGATATAGTTTCCAACTCATGGATGGTAGTAGGAATGGATGTGTATCGGGCTTTACTGGATCAAGTGCCTCATCATAGACAACTCCCTTTGCTTGTGAGAATCCTCTGGCTATAGATCTTGCTTTGTATTTCTCGACACTTTCATCAGCTGCATGCTTGATCTTATAGATCTACTTGGAAGTCACCACATACTTCTCTTTTGGTCTCTGAACAATATCTTATACATCATTCTTTAAGATATACTGGTATTCTTCTGTTATGGCATCTTGCCATACCTGTTCTCCTATTTCTTCTTCAAGACAAGGAGGCTCAGAATTAATGAAGTGGCTCATGACTGAGGGATAGCTTGAAAATCTCTTTTGCTTTCTCGGGATGTGCCTTGAGAGACTTGTATGTTTCTCTGCCTCCTGCAGAGTGAGCCTAGGCAGGCCTTTTATGCCATACTGCAATATCTTTGGACATATCAACTGGAGCAACTGGATTAATTGGAATACTGTCTGTCTTCCTCTGAACTGCTGAAGGTATTATTTTGTTTTGACTCCCTCTGAGTCAAGTAACTCTCTCTAAAGTCTGAAGGAAGGGAATCTTCTTTTATTGCTTGTTAGATCTTTTATGTTTTCTTGACCAGCATAATAATCAATCAAATAAGATTTGGACTCCCATACCAGGGATAATGGTCCAAGTCTTGAGGGCTCCCATACTGGGGATAATACCCTTCATTTATTAAGAATGCAATAAACTATAAAATTAGAGATCAAATGATTTACCTGGGTTTGTAATCATGTTTAATTTTTCTTTTGAATTTTCCTCCTTTCTTTGTATGACGTCCAAGAGCATGATTTTCATCAGGGGAGTCTTCCAATCCTCTATTTCTAAGTGTAAGTTCTTCTTGAGTACAGTCTGTCCACAGACGATCAAAAGTTGGTAGACTTTCTCTCCCACTGATACTTCGAAGAAAAGGCTCCCAATGTTTTGGAAGGTTGTTGAGAGTGGATAAGACAAGTTCTCTATCGGACATGATTTCTCCAATGGCTTCTAGCTGTTCTTTAATCTCTAATATCTTCATAAAGAAGACAACAACTGTATCACCTTTCGTCATTTTGGTACTTTGAAGTTAGCTCTTCAAGGTAATAAGAGCCCTGAGGGTGTTGTCACTTTCAAACATTTCTTTTAATGCTTCATACATTTCATAAGCTGTCTTCAGGTTGGCAATACGAGGTAAGAGATGGTCTCTTATTGAGTAGATGATTAATGTTCTTGCTTTGACATCTTCTTCCTTTCTTATATTCTTCTCTTCATCGGTAGCTGTATCTGGTAAAGTTTTCGTTACCACATCCAAAAGGTCATCTTCTTCGAGGGTGACCCGAAGCCTTGATTTCTAGGAGTTGAAGTTGCTTGCTCCATCAAGCTTTTCTTCTACTAAGGTTATGTTCTTCATTTGTTCGGATTTCTTCTCAAACTCTCGCCAATTGGATTTGGAAAACCTAATGATTAGGTTGGACTAGTAACCTTAGATTTTGTTGGGCTTATGACTGCCAACAACCCACTTTGAGAGTGTCACAGGAATGCTTGTAGAAGTTGCAGAAACCCTAGATCAAGATCCTGCAGGAAATTTCGGCACCTTAGAAACCATAGGGCCAAAACCTCAAAATTCTCAGAATTTTACTTTGAATGTTTCTGGAGATGTGCTGAGGAAGCTCGTACAACTTGGTCCAAGTTTTAGCTTCAATGTCTACTTGTAAAGGGCTGAAAAGGATGATCAAATGAGGGTCGTACAGATTTCTGTAGAAACCCTAGAGGCCGTACGAAATTGCAGAAGTAGGACGGTTTTGTCCTTTTGAATGCTGGTGCAGGGGTTCTTTAAGAACTATGCTCTGATCCCATGTTGATTTTTCAATAGACAAGGTTAAGCATGAAGTTCATTACATTTTAGCATTTAACTTAAACCATAAGCAATTTAGTTGTAGCAACCAAGATCACAAGAAGAAACACCATGCACAAGAACACAAGAAGTATCCTGGGAAACCCTTCTCAACAAGGGAAGAAAACCCAAGCAAAATCCTTTGCTATATTCTTCAAGAGAAAGACCTTCAACACCAAGAAAACCTAGCACACAAGAGGGTGCTTGCAAACCCTAGAAGACCAGCGCCCAAGTGAGGTGTGCACTTTTCCCAAGAAGGTGTACTTGCGGAAATTTTCAAACTCACACAAAAGATATGATTCCTCAATGGGGAATTTACCTTTACTTATATTAGACTTGACCTGTTAACAGAAGTGTCTATTGGCACAACAGGGTCGACGTCTCTATCTCATAATATAATTAATATTAACCAGATTTATTATCTTTTACATTAATTACCAATAACATTAAGGTGGGGCCAACCTGTACCCTTTACATTAGAATTATGGTTACAGACAGGTAGCAAGGGATCTTATACATCCACTAGTGCTCATCCACTAGGGGCACATCCATACGGATGTCCATATCTCTGGCTCACTGCATTACACAGAAGAACCACTTCTTCACTAGTGCTCAACCACTAGGATCACGTTCACCTGTGCTGATCCACAGGCACGTCCACTCAACAGATCTTCTTTCCCACTGCATTACACAAGAGAGTCATTTGGAGTTTCTCATCAACTCTCTGCTCAGAGGAGGCTAATACATCATCTTCATCTCTGTCTCATGACGATGCACCCAACACTGTGGGATTTCACAAATTCACCTTGTGCTCAGCCACAGGCACGTCCAACTCAACAAATCTCCTTTTTCACTGCGTTACATAGGAGAACCATCTGGAGTTCTTCTCAACTCTCTGTAAGGAGGAGGCCATCTCTATGCTCCAGCTCTGTCTCAAATAGGAACCACACACCCCTCTCAGGGGCTCTCTCTCAGGTTTGTGTCCTGGAGAATGTCTCACGTAGTTGCAATCATCAACAGTTAACACCTTAAGTTTCTTACTTCAAGCATCAATTAAAACATGCAATTTCATAATCTTGTATGAGCAAGCAAACCATTACCATAACCATTAACAATGACATAGTAAAAAATCTACTTACTTGCACCAAGAATAATCATGTAAAACATTGCTAGATTGCCAAAATACTCCAATAAATTGATCCAAATGCCAAGAAACAAGCCTTAAAAGAGTAGCGTCTTCCTTATTTCAGCCAATAACCCTTTGTAGGGCGAAAATTTGAGACCTCCACTCTCCCAAGTGAGAGTTACGATAAAATGAATGTCACTTCATGTTTATTTATACCAAAATTTGACATTTAATTATTTTAGGTCAAAATATCAGGCCCGACCTGGCCAGTTTCTTACAAAATTAAATTTTGGACAAAATAAAATAAATTTGCATGTAAAGACACTCCTAGGGGTGACATCATGCCTTTCTAGGGTGACGTTGGACCTCTATCATGGAACGTTGGGCTTAGGGAGTGAAACGTTGGGCCTCCAAAGGCCAAAACCCTGCCCCACAAGTACTAATAATCTCAGGATTACCCCCATGGTGACAACCACTGCATGTAGAAACGTCCAGGGCTGTATGGGTGACGTCCAGGGCCTCCAAAGGCCAACGTTTAGGTGGGAAAGGCACAACTGCCTGGGTCTGAAGAGAAACGAGGTCCTATGAGGCTCACAAAACAGGTCTGTCCTCGACCTGATTTTTGGCTCTAAGTTTTATCTTCAAGACTGTCCTTTGCTGCTGTTTTAGGACAGCAAACAGTCAAGTACTTTCTGCTCATAGTTTTGATGGTTAAGTGTCATTTTGAGGTGCCCTTGCAAGTGTTTTATTATCCCAATGTTAGCACATGCAATATACTCAAAACAAATAACACTACCTCTAAATCTTTACAACTCTAAATGCTGATTTACACTTCTAAGCATGCATGAAATTGACACATATGTTTTTGGTAAACATAACACTGGAAAAACCCCCCATGGGGAAAACCAGTTTGGAGTAGATGTATATAGATGGCCTCAAAACAAATTGTACAACACGGAAAACATAAACAAGAGAACCTGTTACAATAGCAACCCTTCTCGGATGGCCTGAAGTTCCTTGAAGACCTCCTTGCTAGCCTCTTGAAGCAAGGCGCCCTTAGCCTTTGTGCTCCCTTCTTCCTTTGCTAGCCTTTGAGCCTTGTTCCTGTGCCTTTGCTTGATCTTTGAACCTTGCCTTGCCTTTGTTGAAGCTCTCTCTTCTCAAGAGTGCCTCCCACAAGTGATGGTGTGCCCCCTCCTCTAGCAAAACTCCACAAGTAGCACCCACCTTCACCCTTGCGCCTTCTAAGCTCTAGAGTGCGTCTCTCCAAGGTGAATGAGCCTCCTCCAAGAATGAGGAATCCTCCTCTACTAGATGTGCAGCCGCCTCACAAGATGTGCTACTCCTCTAGCATATGTGCCCCTCCTCCTCAAGAATGCGCCTAGCTCCAAGATGATTGTCAAGTGTCCATGAAAGCCTCTCCATGCAAACTAGACCCAAGCTATGGCTTCTGTAATGTTCCTGAGCCAAATTTTTTGTTCAGAACACTAACTGTTTACTGTTGTAATGTTTGTTCATGTGTTTGCAAGTGTTTCCGTAAGTTGTGCATGGGATTATTCAATATTGATAGATGAATAGATATGAAGCATACGTTCATAAACAAGAGAAGAGGTATAAGAACACCAATAGAGAATCACAATGTCAGATCTGACCTTTATTTAGATAGTAAGGAGACCCCGTACATACGAGATCTGCAGATCTGGAAGAAAGCCTCAACAATAACAAAATGGGCTGCTAGCCAATACAATAAGAAGAACAATACAAGATAAATGCCTCCCAAAGGCTGTAAGAGAAGAGATCCAAGCCTCCAAAGGCCACCAACAAGCAGATCTGACTGAAGATAGAAGAACCTGGCTAATGCATTGTTAAACCTCCCCAACTGGATAAGTTGCGCCTTGCTCTGGATGCTGCCAAACCCCCAAGTTTCAACCTACCCTTTCCTGACTTCCAAATCCTCCAAAACTCGCCCATAATGTAGATCGGGTTTAGAGAAACCTCTGGATCCAATCTCAAGCTGATTTGAGCAATGCTGCTCCTCCAAATATGCAATCCCTAAGCTGGATTGCGCCCTCCCTAGTTGATAAAGTCAAAGAGGGTACGTTCTCCCCTCTAGGAACTTCCAAATGCCACCAAACTCTATCAGATCATAGATCGGGCCACTGCTACCAAGATGTCGAAGTCTCAAGCCAATATATGAAGATTTGAGCCTCCAAACACTGAAAATCCCTTTCTACAGAGCGCCCTCTTTCTCTTCAATTCGTTCCAAGCTCACATAAATAAATTGCAAGGATAAACTCCTTCGGAATAGACTAGGAATGATGCCAGGGACTCTCCAAAGAGAACCCAGGTGTTACTTTCTCCAAATACCTCCTGCTTCCTCTAGATCGAACCAAAACCTCCAAGATGGTGCGCCCCCTAGCTGGAAACCCCCTCTGGGTTGTGCTCTATCCTGGTAAATGCCTGTAGAACCAACCTGCAACACTATAGAATGGTGTGGGAGGATTATTTCACCTTCGGGACCGAGCTTGGATCAAGGAAGGTGGGATCTTTCACCACCGAGTTGATCTCTAGGGTTTTAGACTCAAAACCCTCAAAACAGATTGTGGTCAAGAGCTCGAATGCAAATAAGATAATAATCCAGAATGAATAAGGAGTATGCCCTGCCCTTTCCTTTCTAGTTCCAATCTATTCCTCCATTGAGTTAGTTTTACCTCTAGGGTTAACTCTTAACCTAACTCATCTTTTCTTTTCCTTCGTTGAGTTACCCTTTTTCCACAAAGTCTACTTAACTTTAGAATATTACGATTCCTGGTTGACTTTGTCCCCAATATACCTGAGACTATAGTCTAGTGGGGAAAGCTAGACAACTGAGTCTCTCCAACCCTCTTCATCAAGAGGTGGGGGACATTACAATCTCCCCTGCTAGAAATTGCTTGCCCACAATCAATTATGAACCTGTCTCCCGGATCAAGTGCTCTCCTTCCCACGTGGCATCCTCCACAGGTAGGTTCTTCCACTTAACCAAATATTCTCTGATGCTTTTTTTCCTTAGCTTCCTCTTCCTGACCTCTAGTATCTCCTCTGGGATCAGTACCAACTATCCTTCATCCATTGGTGGGAATTCCTCGATAGGAGTGATGTGCTTGCCGATGGCCCTCTTCAAACAAGAAACATGAAAGACATTATGTATTTTGCTGCCCTGTGGTAGATCCAACTCATAAGCTACGACCCCTACCCTCTTGCTGAGTCTTTATGGACCAAAGAAACGGGGCTGGAGCTTTTCTTTACCACTTCTCTTAATTGATGCCTGTCGGTACGGTTGGAGCCTCAAATAAACCAAGTCACCGACCTCAAAGGTGCACTCAACTCTGTGCTTGTCTGCCTGTACCTTTTGTTGATTTTGTGCCCTCTTTAGATGATCCTTCAATTCCCCGAGGATGTCCCGACTCTGCTGAATCCAGTCTTGAACCATGGGAGCCTTGCTGTCACTGAAAGCAATCTCAACAAAGGAGAGAGGGTCATAACTGTATAAGGCCCTGAATGGAGGTATACCAATGGACATATGATGAGTGGTGTTGTAAAAATATTCCCCCAAGTGAAGCCATTTGACCGATGCCTTCTGCTGTTCTGCCACATAGTTTCTGAGGTAGCCTTCAACCCATTTGTTGACTATCTCTGTTTGACCATCCGTTTGCAGGTGATAATTGGTACTAGGTGTCAAGGTCGTACCTACTAGTCTGAAGAGCTCCTGCCTAAAAGTGCTCATGAACTTGCTATCTCTGTCACTCACTATGGTTTAGGGCAACCCATGCAATCTGAAAACTTCCCCGAAGAATAGGTTTGCAACCTGTGCTGCACTGAAATCTGTGGCAATGGAAAAAAAGTGTGCAAACTTCGTCAACCTGTCCACTACTAAAAAATTGCAGTCCTTGCCCTGTACCTTGGACAACCATGTGATGAAATCCATGGATACGCTCTCCCACTTCTGCTCTGGAATGGGAAGTGGCTGTAGTAGTCCTGCTGGGTGAGTGTGTTCATCTTTGTTGGCATGGCAAGTGCTGCACTCCTTGATGTGGTTCATCACATCTTCTTTTAGACCCTTCCAAGCAAACCTCTCCTGTACTTGTCTGTACGTCTTGACAATCCCTTGGTGCCTTGCCACTGGTGAATCATGGCATGCTTGTAACACCTTGGCCTTGAAGGCTGATTCGGGGACCAAGAAAATTCGGCCCTTGTAGTAAATGATGTCATCCATAATCCTGAAATTGTCATCTATCACCTGCCCATCCATTAATTCACAAGGAAATTTGTTCTTCGAATATTTCACCAAGAGGTGGGCCTTCCAATCTACTGAAATATCGGTCATGGCATAAATCAATGGTTTTTTGGACAAAGGTCTGCTACCACGTTATTCTTCCCCTTGACAAATTCTATGTCGAAGTCATATGCCTGGATCTTGCTCACCCACTTTTGTTGCCTTTCATTCAAGTCCTTTTGGTCCAGGAAGTACTTGAGGCTGTTGTGATTTGTCCTCACAACAAATTTTGCTCCAACTAAATACTACCTGAACTTAGCCAATCCATGCATGATGGCTAGCATTTATTTGTCATAGATGCTGTAGAGGAGCTCATGACCTCTCAACTTTCGGCTTTCATAGACAATTGGGTGCCTGTTTTGCATAAGGATGGCTCCAATGCCTACCCCTGATGCATCACACTCTACTATGAAGGGTTGTGTGAAATTCGGAAGGGCCAATACCGGGCATGTACTCATTATTTTCTTCATTTTTTCAAAGGTTGCCTGTGCTTCTGGGTTCCATTTGAAGGTCCCCTTCTTGGTCAAATCGGTCAAAGGTGCACAAAGTTGAGAAAAGCCTTTGACAAACCTCTTGTAATAGCAGCAGTTGCCCAAAAACCCCTTCAACTTAGTGAGTGTCTTTGGTGTGGGCCAGTTGATGATGTCTTGTATCTTTTCTTGATGTACCTGTACCCCCTTGACTCCAATAATGTGTCCTAAGTAAAGGACCTCTGTCATCCCAAATTCACATTTAGACTCCTTGGCATATAAGGATTGCTCCTCCATAATAGTCAAAATCTGTTCCACATGTTGAAGGTGCTCCTCCCAAGTCTAGCTGTAGATCAATAAATCATCAAAGAAGACTAATAAGAACTTCCTTAGCTGCTTGTTGAACAAATGATTCATGCACGATTGGAAAGTGGCTGGTGCATTAGTCAACCCAAAGGGCATGACTAGGAACTCATAATGTCCATAGTGACACCGGAAAGTAGTCTTGGAAATATCTTGCTTCCTCATTTTAATCTGGTGACAGCCGGAGCGCAAGTCAATCCTAGTGAAATATACTACCCCATGGAGCTCATCGAATAGCTCATCAATCCGTGGGATGGGATATCTGTTTTGATTATCTTCTTGTTTAGGGCTTTGTAGTCAATGCACATGCGCATTGTTCCATCTTTCTTTTTCACAAGCACTACCAACGATGCAAAGGGACTGGAGCTCGGCCTGATGTGACCCATATCCAACAATTCCTTAATGGCCTTTTCAATTTCGTCCTTGTACTTCTTGGGGTGTCTGTAAGGAGTGGTGATTACATGTTTCACACCCTCCTCTAACTCTATGATGTGCTCAAAACCCCTATCTGGTGGTGCTCTTGGCGGTATAGGCTCAAAGACCTTGCTGTGCCTATCTATGATTTTCTTGATCTCTAGTGCGTAGTGTGTTTCCCCCTTTTTGTCCACTTTGACTAAAATTCTGCATTCTGTTGCGTAAGCGATGTCTTCTCTCCAGAAGATGGCCTCCATGCGCTTTGCTGTCACCACCCTTGGTTTGTTGCCCGTCATACCCTTGAGAACCACCTTCTTCCCTGTTTCTTCTGTGAAAGACATTTCCATGGTTTTGTAGTTTGTGGTGATTGGCCCCAATGTACTAAGCCACTGTATTCCTAGGATGGTGTTGGTGTCTAGAAGATCCATCACATAGAAATCTTGTGCCAACTCATGTTTGCCCAAAGTGGGTTTCATCATTGGAATGTACCTATCACAAGGCATGGTACGTCCACCTGCTACCTCCACACGGAATCCCTCAAATTCCACTGTCGGTATGTGCCTTCTTTGCAGTAATGTTGAGTCAATGAAGTTGTGTGAGGCACCTCCATCAATGAGGACTGAAACCTTCTGCCCCTGTAGCGCCCCTCTCATCTTGAAGGTGATGAATTTTGGTACCTCGCTGATGGATACCATGGTTACCTTCTCATCTGTTGTAGGGCCGTGACTAGCATCCTCTTCTTCTGTCTGTCCTGGAGTTTCGACCTCCATGTTCTGTATGTGGCTGAAATCCATATCCCACTCATCATCTGAGATCTCCTCAATGTAGTGGGCTTTGCCCTTATCCATGCACTTGTCTGTTGGGTCCCATGGTTCCTTGCAGGTGAAACACAATTGCTTCCTCCTCAGCTCCCTCCTAGTGGGCTCATCCATCCTGCTCCTTCCTCGGTCAAACCCCCTTAGTTCTCTTCCCCCTTGGTTAATAGGAGGTCTTTGCTCTCTACCCCCTTGATTGGGAGGTCTATGGGTGAATCTCGTCTTAGCTGTTGAACCTAAGTCTCTGGTCTTCCAGATGGCATCGTGCAAGTTGGTAGGCTTAAAGGCCTTGACCCAATGCCTCAAGGGTTCCATCAACCCTTCTGTGAAAGGCATCATAAGTCTCGCTTGAGACACATCCTGTACCATCACTGCCAGCGTCTGGAACTCCTTTATGTAAGCCTCCGATGATCCTGTCTGTCTGAGCTGTGTGAGCTCCCTAAAAGATAGCTTCGGATCCCCCTGGTCAAATCTGTCAATGAGCCTCTGTGTGAACTCTGTGTAAGATGTAATCTAATTGTGTCCCAATGTGGTTAACGCATGATACCACCAATCATGAGCCTTGCCATCTAAGTACATGGTGGCAAATTTGATGGCATGCATCTCTATCATGGGGTTAAGCTGTAAGTAGGTATCCAACTTCTGTACCCATGCTTGTGCTGTCACCTTAGCAGATCCATCAAAATAACGGATTTCTATTTTGCCTGCCCTACGCTCCAGTTCATAGTTGGGCATGTTATCCCCACTTTTTAAGGATAACTAGGAGATCATGTCTCGAGGCCCACAGGTCCTAGACCTGGAGTATCGAGAGCAGGATTGACCTGAGCATGGCCCTGGAGGGCCTACCTTTTCTTCTTCCATCGTCCTTGTCTTGTCAGGAACAACAACATCCATCACCATCGATTTGGTCCTGTATCAAAAGAGGTTCTTGCTCCATGAGGTAATTAGTCCAGGTATCATGGTATGTGTCACATTTGATCATTAAAACCTTTAAATGTATGCATCTAATTCCTTTTATTTCTAACAACTACTTGGATCTTACATTTGCCCACTTGACCATGTTTGGGGGAATTGACAAGATGCCCTAGCAAGCCTGTGTTTGTAGGTTTCGGTTTGCCATTGGGGGGATTTCTTAAAAGCCATCGTCCGCTCCCATCATAACACCACTTTTCCATTTTATCTCTTGCTCACTTATCCCATTCCCCTTGTCTAGGCATTGGGTTGACCTATTTTCAGGACTGCACCTTACCTCGTGGGAAGAAGGGGCTAAAGGCCTAGAAGGTAAAAGCATGCTGGAAAAAGATAAAAGCCTAAGAATAAACCTCGAGATGCTTCGCCCAGGGATCCCCGAGAAAGTAATAAAAGGTTTCTCAGCAAGAAACAAGAGGGACCCAGAAAAATAATAAAAGAAGACCTAATCAGAGGATAGGGAGTCTCATCACGAGCCAGCCTATTAGGTCCATGGGTACCTAGCAGTATGACATTGTCACCAGCTGGTTACCACGCTAGGGCAGTGACTCTTGGTTGTAGGCCAAGGGAAAGGGGGTCTCATCACGAGCCAACCTTCTCATCTCTGCGAAAGTACTTGTGGGTAACGCTGTCAACTTTGGTCACCATGCCAAGGCAGTGTCCCCTGATTAGCTTTTGAACAAAAAAGCAAATAAAAGAATAAAAAGAATAAAAAGAATAAAGGCAAGAATGGGCTTGGAAAAAATGCATCCATGACAGGGACGACTCGCCTTCTACAAAGGCACCCCCAGGTAACATCTTTGCACCCTTGGCCATCATTGCACCCACATGCTTGGACATCCCCTGACCACACCCCCCACTTACATGGCTTGGAAGAGGTCTTTCTGGGAACTTTCCTTTTCCTGTGGACACTAGCCCAATAGGACGCCTTGCCTTTTTCCCCAAACTTGTATTGTAGGCTTGTGTAACGTCTTTGAGCTATTCACTGATGTATTAGGGGTTTTATGCATGTGTTTAATAATATTAATAATGGAATATGACATTGCTATGATCCCTGTGATTGATGAGCCCATGGAGGGCGTAGCCTTTGATGTGCAGGACCATACCCGACGGACAGGTACCATTTGGACCGGTACGCATGGGGAGATGATTAGTTTGGACCTCCATGAGGCTGAAGAGCCCATCAGATGGATGCTGAGACCCCACCATGGGGCAGAGACGAGACAAAGATGGATCGGTGTCTTGCATCGGAGAAGAAGAGGACGTTCCACCAGAGGCACCCCGACAAAGATTGACCTAGGGGGATTTACCCTTTTTCAGTGGAACGTTGGCCTTGGAAGGCCTAGGACGTCACCCATCATAGCCATGATGTCATCCAACAGTATGGACGTTTTGGGAGGCAGACTGGGCAGTATTGGCACGTGTGGCAGGGTGGAGAAGCCCAAGGAGGGCTAATGTTTTGCTCCAGGATGCCCCATTTTCCCTAGAAGGGGCTAACGCCTCCCTTAGAGGGGCTTCTTATCTCTTTATAGCTCATTTAGGTTTTTTAATTTGACAATTTAATGTAAAAACAATATGATTTGATATTTTGGCCTTGTCGGCCTTTTACCTCACCTAAATTGTAAAATTGGGTCAAGGTTTTGTATAAATGAGGGATTTCACTCTCATTTTATCATCACAACTCACTCACTCATTCGTGAGGTCTAAAATTAGCGCCCTATCTTGGGTTATTGGATAATTGAGTGATGCGCACTTGTTGAAGGAAGGCTATTTTGGCATATTTTGGCTTCTCTCTTGAAGGAAGGTGTTACAACTAGGGTTTGCACATTTATTTCTTGGTGAATTGTAAGTATTTTTCTGCAGAACTTCTTGAATGAATGGTTGTAGTTTAATTTTTTGCATGTATTTATGATTATTGCTAAACAAAAACCCTAGGTGACAAGCACACAAGTAGGTCCTTGTCTCATGTCCCCTGATAGAGAGATTTTCAACCATTGAAGAGGAAAAGGAGAGCCTAGTCGTAGCTACACTCCTTTCTCCTTTTCTCCCTTTGCTAGCCGTACCTGTTTGAGCTCAAGAAGGAGAAGACGTCCCAGGCCTAGGTTATCTACTCTTAGGGCCATTTTCTTCTAGGGTTTGATGATAGAGCCTTGCTGTAGCAACACTCTCCCTCATTTGACTCTCTTGTCTTGACTTTATCTTTCATGCTAGCCGTTTTTTCCATCTAAGGAAGGATGAGAGAGCACGAGGCCTTGCCATAGCAACACCAGAGTGAGCCTCTCTCCCCTAGGGTTTTGTCTCTAAGGCCCTGCCATAGCAGCATTGTAGAGCTCTTCCCTCTAGTCCTTAGCCGTCCTTTTTCAACCTATGCGTCCTTCACTCTTGACTCCATTAAACCCTAAGGCACTGATCTAGAAGTCCTCCAACGTTGAAGTGAAATTGGTCAAACAACTCTCAAATTCTTTGAATTTTAAACCCTAACTACACTAACCCTAGCTCTAGCTAACCCTACTAACCCTAAGTTGCTGACGTCATCCTTGGTTATTACATCTTAATGCAACAACGTTTTACTTTATGAGCAATTAAATGGTAGTTAAAGGCATTAATTAAGTCAAGTATTGATTTATTGCATTGAATGCCATATCGTTCTAGTATTTATTGGTGAAGTGACATTACCTTTCAGAACATTGACTTTGTCAACATTTACTTTCAAATTGCTTATATTGAATATCAGATAGTCTTTGATATATATGAAGTACTAACCAGAGCCTGCATATATCAGTTTATTGTTGCTTTGTTCTCGGGCAAGGATTCTACTTGGTTATCTTTGTTGGCCATAAGCCGGACTATCTGTTTTGATGGTGATCTATGAAGGGGGAAACTTGTCATTGTCTGATTATCCTTTAGCCTCTTCAAAACCCTAGGTCACCGGGGACATCTCCCCTGGGCCTCACCTCCCTAAAGAGAAAGAACCTTCCCATCGTGGTGACATTGGGTGGGATAGGTTCCTGTTACGCCAGTTTGGCTCTCTACTTTATAACCTTTCTTCCTAGCTACAAACTGTGCGATAACAGGGCATTTGTGTAATATTCCTGACTTCGGTAGTCTAGGAAACATTGCTAATGTGTGTGTAGGATTAATTGTTTATAGCATATAAATGATCATACAAATAACAAATGTGATACAGGACTGCAAAGTTGATATTATGATATCTTTGCAAAGCACAAATGCCGAATGCGGCTGAATAAAATGAATCACTCAGCTAGATCAAAATACAAAAGGATCTTAGCCGAAATATAATAAGCAAACTACATGATAATACCTGGTAGTAAATGAGCACTGTTGGGTTAAAGGATGAGCTAGAACTATGGTAGCTCGCACGGTAACTGCTGGACGTCTGGAAAGTTCGCCTTGGTGGCTATACCTCTCGGAAAGGCCTGGAAACTATCCCAAATGGTGCGTCTTGCTGTAATTCTCAGTCCTGGTGACTGACTAACCCCATTTGCTGGTGTGTCTAGACCCCGGATGGATCCCCCTGGGGGAATACACCTCTCCCTCTCTGGAAAACTGCGCTCTAGTGATTCCACCGTCAGAATCGGCTAAGAAGTATCTCAAAATGATTGTCATGACCTATTGGGAAATGGGTCGGAAGGGTTTCCCTGAATCTGATCTTGATGCTCGCTTGGGAACCCCGAATGTTGCTACCAAAAGTGTTGCACTTCCAAGTCTGGAAAATAAGCCCCAGATGATTCCTCCGTCGGAATCTGACGAGGAACCAGGCAAAAGATGCGCCTTGCCTTCCTCTCAACTAGGTTGGAGGGGAATCTCTGAACTCTCCTTGGATGGGACAAGTGGATCCACTAAACCTCCTCAGAAGCTACGCCCTCACCCTGGACAAGTGCGCCCTTGCTGCTAGACCCTGTGTAATCGCTGCTGAGGAATGATGGAAGACCTGTGTGATCTTCTCGGTGACTAGGGTGTCTCTCAACACCGAAATCAACCAACTGTTGTCCTCCTCCTGGAATCCACTGCACTATCTCTCCTGAGATGCGCCTCTCTCCTCAATGACAAGTCATAATCTGCATAATAATGAATTAGGTTGCTGACCCTTCACTTATAGCTTTCCTAAACCCTAATTCACTGTTGAAACCCTAATTTACTATTGACTTCTAATTTTAGCTCGTCTATTCTATTTTTAGCTCATAATGACTTAAAAACGCTTTTAAGTCATTTTTAGCTCAATGTCACTTTCCGAACATAACACCTTTGACTGGAGTGACCTCTAGTAACCCTGTTTACTCCTTTTCTGGCCCTGGCTATAGTCTAACTGGGCGGTTTAGACTATTAAGCCTCTTCTCTGGAGCTCCTATTTGGAAAGGGATATTACAGTCCTCCCTTCCTGAAATTGCTTGTCCTTAAGCAATACCAATCCAGGGTGCTGCAACACCTGCTCGCTCTCCCAAGTAGCGTCCTCTACTGGGAGCCCTCTCCATCTGATCAAACACTCTCTGATGACCCTGCTCCTCAGTTTCCGCTCCAGGAATCCCAAAATCTCCTTCGAAATCAACTCCAACTGTCCTTCCTCATCCAAAGGGAGAAGCTCCTCTGATGTGCTAATGAATTGTCCCACTGCCTTTTTGAGGCAAGATACGTGGAACACGTTTTGAATCTTGCTCCCCTCTGGAAGCTCTAACACATAAGCAACCTCGCCTACTCGGCGCATGATCCTGTAAAGCCCATAAAATCTGGGCTTGAGCTTCTCGGCCCCACTCTTCTTCAGAGATGACTGTCTGTAAGGTTGGAGTCTCAAGAAAACCAAATCCCCAACCTCAAAGCTATGCTGTATCCTGTGCCTGTCCGCACTCATCTTCTGTTGGTTTTGTGCTGTCTGCATGTTCTCTTTTAGCAACTTGAGAATCTCTTGACTCTCTATGATCCAATCCTTGGCCTTGGGAGCTCTGCTCTCCCTGAAAACCAAGTCTACCAAAGTGGGAGCATCATATCCGTACAATGCTCGGAAGGGTGTCATACCAATGGACATGTGGAAAGTGGTGTTGTAGCAATGCTCTCCTAAATGAAGCCACTTTACCCATGTTCTCTGCAGTCCACCTACATAGTTCCTCAAATATCCTTTAACCCACTTGTTGACAATCTCGGTCTGCCCATCTGTCTAAGGGTGATAGCTGGTGCTGGGTGTCAACTCTTTCCCCACCAACCGAAACAACTCTCTCCAGAATGTCCCCATGAACCGTCTGTCCCTGTCATTGACGATGTTCCTTGGCAACCCATGAAGTCTGAAGACCTCCTTGAAGAATAGCTGGGCTACCTGAACTGCGCTGTACTCTGTCGGTACGACATAGAAGTGAGCAAACTTGGTCAATCTGTCGACCACTACATAGATACAGTGCTTACCCTAGACCTTGGGTAGGCCTGTGATGAAGTCCATCGATATACTCTCCCATTT
>ML821739.1:68398-83606 GCA_009831015.1 Picea engelmannii | reverse complement strand
AACAATATATAGGTGACGCAGCAACATTATATATATGAGCTAATTAGAGATATTTATTGCATTGTGAATTAATACAAGTTCTTAAATGTGCCCATTGAATGCTCATTATCTCTTATGCTTTATTGAAGGAGTGATAATAGTCATTGGTCTTTGTTTAGCAATCATTGACTTCGTCAATAATAGCATTCGATCATTGCTCATGTGAATATTTGAAGATAGTCATTAACCCTTTTGAAGTACTAACCCACTGCAACACATATTCTAGTTATTTGTCTTGTCTCGCAAACAGGTGCCATCCAGTGGAAGAATTCTTTTGACTATCTCATCTTGGCAGTAATCTGTGAAAGGGAACTTCTTTGACTTGAGCCATTACCCCTTTAGCCCTTTCATAAACCAGATTACCTAGGGACGTCTCCCTTGGACCAACCATCCTAAATAGAAAGAGCCCCCCATCGAGGTGACAGTGGGTGGGGAAGCTCCTGTTACGCCGGTTTTAAGCCTTGACTCAAGCTACTTAAACCCTTCCTACAAACCGTGCGATAACACACACAAAGGCTTTGGGGCGCTCTTCCTAGCCTGTGGGGCATGGTGACAACCCTGTTGACCACCTATTTCAACTAGGTGTCAACGTCATGTACCATGAAGATATTTGCTTTAAGGCATGACAAGGTTGAAGACTTTTGGTTCAACAGGGCAATTTTGCCCCCATCACTTCTTTCTATATCGACAGAATGTCCGCTCCCCTGCGTGGGATAATTTTGTAATGTATCATGTTAGCATGGTTAAAGTTTTAATAATTTAGTTGCCTAGGACTTTATCATTAGGGAAGTCCTTTCATTGAGTGTTTCCTCAGGTAATTAATCTTGCTTTTCAACGATTTTAGTTACTCTTGAGTTTTTCACTCAATAATCCTCCAAAGTGGTGAAAGGCGTTCTAATGATCGCGCCCAGTAGGTGACTAAGGTCTAAAGATGTTGTAAATGATTATGCTAGACATCTCCTAGAGTCTTGCAGAATTCCGTTAGGTTTTAATAGGGTTTTTTAATAATTAAAATTTTTCGTAGATTGGAACTTTTAATTATTTTTGATGAAAAATGTAAAAATTTGGTCCTTGGGGATTTTGTATAGGGGTGTGACTACTTAAAACAAATGGCTTATGACCCCCTACACCCTTGGACCAAGTTTCGGCTCAATTGAACAAGTTTTGTTAGGTCAATGTCCATGAGAAGTCCAAGTCAGTCAGAAATGTTAGAGTTAGGGAAAATTGAAAAACAAAAGGCTTTAACATTTTCCCTGTTTACTAGATCAACATATAAGAGAAATAGACAGATCCGAATACAAACTAGAATTCTGAGTACAAAATAAACCTTTTAGCTTACCTCTTGATCAATGAAAGATGTACCTGTCACATGTGTGGATGTATACCTCTGAAAAATGCCCAGACATGAGTTTAGGTTCATGGATCAAAGGGTTTGATCTCTGTCAATGTGGACCGTGGGACAGTTTTGCCAAAGATATAGACCCCCAAAAGATGCTGTACACAAGTTAAAACAACAATAACACCACAGAGGAAAACAACAGGACCTCCAAGTAGATAACAGGAATACCCTCAGGAGATAGAACCCTCCACAGAAACAAAAATTAGCACAGGGATGAACTGGACAACAAGACTGGAACAACAAACCCTCCACAAGCAAAACCCTTCATAGAGTAAAGGTCTGGACAACAAGTAGAAACCCCACAGGGACCTCAGCTCAACACGCGACAACCAAATGAGAGGCCGTGGCTACTGGCAGTCAAAGAAGGGGAGGGCTGCGACTCTCTTTACAGATCTGGCAATCAAGGAAAAGGGGCCGCGACTCTCTTTACAGATCTAGCAATCAAGGAAAAGGGGCTGCTACTCTCTTTACAGGTCTGACAGTCAAGGAAGGGGGCCGCATGCACCCTATAGACCAACAGACTTCAAGACGAAGCTTTCAGCCAACACCAAGACCAATCAAAAACCTCAGATTTGAAACTGATACATCAAAAGGAGAGGCCGCACCACACAGGGATAGAAAGACTGAGTTAGCCACAACAATAGAAGAGAGAAGTGAGTGTGTGTGTGTGATCAAATGCTAGAGGTTAGGGTTCTATTTATAGTTAGGGAGAGGGGTTAGGGAAAATATAATTATAATTAAATATTGACATTTAATTAATATAAATATTAATTAAAATGTCAATTAATATTAATATACATTATAAAAACCCCAATCACATAAAATAAATCCCCAATCATATAAATCCAATCTCCAATCACATAAAACAAGAGGGAAAACAAGATAACAAGGGGGATCCTTTTAAGACAAAGTCAAGGTGGTCCACAATGGAAAAACATGTCCACATGAGTCTCATAATGACCTATAAACTTCATCATCACTGCATGAGAGGGTACATCAACAATGTGGTCATGTCCATCTTCATAGGCACTCCTAGGTCTCATGGACCATCCCTGGAGAGAGGAAGAGGATCACACATCAACACATCTTGGTATTTCACCAAGATCTACCTGGTCCAAGACCAGGTTGCCCATAACACATCTGGGGGCCCTAGAACACATCTAGGGTCTTATCCACCAAGGTACAAGACCAAGGATCAACCCATGCATTAAGAAAGGGTTCCCTGGAACACATCCAGGGGCCCTAGACACATATAGGGACTTACATCAACCACCAAGGAACATATCCAAGGATCAATCCAAGCACCGGGCAAGGATTCCGTGGAACACATCCAGGGGCCCTAGACTCATCTAGGGACTTACATCAAGCACCAAGGAACATATCCAAGGATCAATCCAAGCACTGGGCAAGGATTCCCTGGAACACATCCAGGGGCCCTAGAAACATCTAGGGACTTACATCAACCACCAAGGAACATATCCAAGGATCAATCCAAGCACCAAGCAAGGATTCCCTGGAACACATCCAGGGGCCCTAGACACATCTAGGGACTTACGGTTTGGTCCTAAACCAAGAACCCCAATCATATACTGGGGTCCCTCACTGGGGTCTTTTGCCATGACTTTTACTGCTTGGTCTCATACCAAGAAACCCCAGGAGTGTGCTGGGGACCCTAGTCCACAACTAGGGTCTTTTCCATCCTCCGGAGAATGGCTCTTGCAGCTGCATTAATTTCAACACTCCCTCTCAGCAAGAGAGGAATTTTCAGTAACACCAAGCTTGTCTCGAAAATATATAAACTTTGTCAACGACAGAGGCTTGGTAAAAAATATCTGTTGTTTGTCCCGCTGTCTGAACACACTGAATACTGAGAATGTTCTTCTGCACTATGTCCAGAACATAGTGATATTTCAACTCTATGTGTTTCGATCTGTCATGAAACACCGGATTCTCGGAGAGCTTTATACAACTCTGGTTACACAGTGGATGACTGTGGGTTCCAACTCAACACTGAACAAGTCTGAAAGTAGCTTTCTGAGCCACATTGCTTCTTTGCTAGCAGCACTTGCAACAATGTATTCTGCTTCTGCAGTGCTTTGGGCTATGGAGCCCTGTTTCCTGTTGGACCAGGAGATCATAGATGAACCCAAACTGAAACAATATCCGGAAGTACTCTTCCGGTCCACTGTACTGCCCATCCAATCTGAGTCTGTATATCCATGAAGCATTACACCTCCACTGGAAGTGTATCTAAGCCCATAGGCTATAGTCCCCCTAACATATCTCAGAAAATGTTTAACAACAACCATATGAATATGCTTTGGTTCACACATGAACTAGTTGAGGGCATTCACTACATGATAAATATCCGGTCTGGTATGTACAAGATACATCAAGGACCCAATGATCTATCGATATATGGTGAGGTCTTCCGGATCTGAACCTATAGCTTGGTCTTGTAACTTCTTCAGGTTAGAAATCATCGGTGTGGATATGGACTTACAGTCCAACATGCCAAGCTGCGGAGCATATCAACTTCATACTTGCTCTTGTGAGAGAAAGATCTCACTTGATTTCTGCCACACCTCTAAGCTAAAAAAATAATGCATAAGATCCAAGTCTTTCATTTCAAATTCTGCTGAAAGCTCCCTCTTAGTCTGAGCTATCAAATTTTCCTCTCTTGTAAGGAACAAATCATCCTAAGATAACATGATGATTCTGTACAATCTTTATATAAAGATTGGGATCTGCAATACTCTTGGTGAACCCAAGACTCTGTAGAGAAACTGTCAATTCTTCCATACCAAACTCTCGGAGCTTGCTTCAATCCATGGGATTCTTTCCCATGGATTATGAACCTCTTACGCTGTTCGATATAACCTCTTGCTCAACTTCACCGTTAAGAAAATCAGTCTTAACATCTATTTGGTGAAGTATCCAACCAAAAAAAAAACTGTGGCAAGAGAGATAATGATCCTGATAGAAGTAATCTGGCAATAGGAGCAAGGATCTAGTCATAGTCAATTCCTTCTTTCTGAGAGAAGCCACAAGCCACAAATCTAACCTCAATACTGCCATCTGCTGCATGTCATGGTCTAATCCACATACTGGGATTACTCCCTCCGAGTCTTATAAAATGTCTGCCTTCCTGCATGTGCAAACTGGCTCCCTCTGAACCTACAAGATCCTTTAACTTTGAATTGGTGTCGTATCTCTTCAAGATGGACTCTCATATTGGGGAAAAAGTTCCATTATACTGCGGAGTTCCCAAACTAAAAAATGACCTAGCTAACATCAACAAGTATATGCTGAGATCACAACTTCCTTGGTCATACAAAAGAGATCACAACTTCCTTGGTCATATACAAAAGAGATCACAACTCTTCTTGCTGTGAATAGTAGTCACATACTTATTTCAAATTTAGTGATTGGTCTTACCTTGAACTTACTTGGGCTGAAGACACACTCTTTATTTTGCATCCTGCTACCATCGGTAGCTTCCAAAGACATCTCAAAACCAAAAATGTATGACAATAAGTAAGGCAGTCTATCTTTACCTCATATGCTTCAAAAAAAATTTCAAACACAAAGCTGTTAAAAGATCTATGCATAAGCTAGCTTGTAATGTCTTTCCAAGATCCTGCGAACAGATCTAAACTTGGATAAGGTCCCCATTTCTCAGAGACGTGAAGAAAACACAATAATCTAGCTAGGATACTGTTATTTGCAGGATCTATGAAAATCCCTTCCAACTCCTCTTTGTCTGGATTTCAGTTAAAGGCTTCATGAAACTTCAGATTGTGTAAATGCTTTTGAAAGCAATACCCTAGATATCTTATCTCAAGTATAAATTGTAACCTACATGAAAACTGTAAATTTAGTTGCTGCAAAGATATGCACAATAGTTATGTGATTTCATATATGCATTCTAGCCATGAAAATAAAACATTCATATTGGCCACTAAAAGCTCAAGAAAACATCTACAAGCTTTGGTGCAAAACCCCTTACCTTTTCTTGCTTCTAAAGTCATTGTAAGCAACCCAATAGAGTCTCTTTGGCTTGCATTCTCCATTTATTTTTCAAGTTCATAATCTGTAAATTAGTTTTAAAATTTTTGCTCACACCTTGCATGTGATTGGCTTAGCCATCCTTACAAAATCGTGTTGGCTAGTTTAGATTTAATTTTCTGATTCTTGCTTAATTTAAACGTCCAAGGGGATATTGGATCTGGTGCATTTAAACGTATGTGGTCCTATGTCAGTGGCATCTTTGAGTGGTTGCAAGTACCATGTAACCTTCATTGATGATTTCTCCAGGAAACGTGGACCTACTTCATGAAGACCAAGGATGAGGTCTTCAGTTGGTTTCGAGAGTTTAAGGCTCTTGTGGAGAACCAAATAAGGAGGAAGGTCAGAGTTCTAAGGTTAGACAATGGAGTTGAGTATACCTCCAATGATTTCAATAATTTCTTCAAGGAGGCAGGAATTAAGAAGGAGCTGACAGTGCCATACAATCCACAATAGAATGGGGTGTCAGAGAGGAAGAACAAGGCCATAGTTGGAGCTACCAAGGCAATGATCCATGATCGGGACCTTCCCATGCTCCTTTAGGCAAAGGCATGCAACACGACAATTTATATTCAGAACAGGAGTCGTCATGAGGTCTTGGAGGACAAGACTCCCGAGGAGGCGTTCGCATGAGTGAAACTGGAGGTTGGGCATTTTTGCATCTTTGGGTGTCCAGTATATATTCATGTACCTTCAGAGAAGAGGACGAAGTTGGAGCCCTCAGTGTAGAAGGGCATCGTTTTGGGATACAGTGAGACTTCAAAGGTGTATCGGGTGTACATTCCATCGCAGGGGAAGACTGTGGTGAGCAGGGATGTCAGATTTAAGGAGAGTAGAGCCTTTAGGAAGTCACATGGATCTCTTCCAGTAGTCGCAGAGCACAAGGAGCGAGAGGCTCCGAAGATGGAGGAGACACCAACACTAGCAGTAGGGAGTCGGTCTTCAGATTAGGAGGAGTTGGAGATTCCTTCTACTTTTGTCAGGAGGAGGCCGAAATGGCTCGAGCAGACACTGAGAGATGCTCACGAGCATGTGGAGGATCCTAGGAGTACTTTCATGGAGAGTAGACTACCGAGACAGGAGGAGGCCGAAATGGCTCGAGCAAACATTGAGAGATGCTCAGGAGCATGTGGAGTTGCCTAGGAGTAATTTTAGGGAGAGCAGACCATCGAGACAATTTCCTAGTTACATGGTGCTCATGAGTGACATCATCGATTCTGAGCCTACCGGTTTTGAGGAGGCAGTAAGCCACCAGGTTTGGAGGGATGCCATGATGGAGGAGTGTGCTTCCATCATGAAGAATGATGTGTGGGACATTGTGTCGAGGCTAGAGGAGAAATCAGTTGTGAGCTCGAGATGGATCTTCAAGATCAAGCATACTGTGGATGGCAGTATTGAAAAGTATAAGGCGATGTTCGTGGCGAGAGGGTTCTCCTATAAGCAGGGAGTGGACTATGAGGAGACATTTACTCTAGTCGCCAAGTATACTTCTATCAAGGTTGTTATATGTATTTCTTCAGAGATGGGGTGGACGATACATTAGATGGATGTGAAGACAACATTCCTCAACGGAGTGATTGAGGAAGAGGTGTACATTGAGCAATCTCAGGGCGTTGAGGAGCATGGGAGAGATTCTCATGTATGCAGATTGAAGAAGGCATTATATGTTCTCAAGTAGGCATCGAAGGCATGGTACTTGAGAATTGATGGGTATATACTAGGCATTGGCTTCACCAAGAGTGAGGCGGATCCCAACTTGTATTACACACTTGTTGGCGATGATCCACTCATCTTGATAATTTATGTAGATGACTTATTTCTTACAAGGTAAGAGAAGCTCATTGAGATGTGCAAGTGAGATTTAGCTTTGGAGTTCGAGATAAAGGACATTGGCATGCTACACTACTTTTTGGGGTTGGAGGTGTGGCAACATACATGTGAGATTTTCCTGGGATAGGTAAAATATGTAGTTGATATCTCGAAGAGATTCGGGATGGTGGATGGCAGGCCTATGTCTACACCCATGATAACCAATTTGAAGAAGATGAATGCTTTCGAGTCAGAATTCGTTGATCCTACATTGTACATGAAACTGATTGGTTCCTTGATGTATTTGGTCAACACTAGGCCAGATATATGCTTTGTTGTGAATACCTTGAGGTGGTTTATGGTGGAGCCAAGGAGGGTGTTGAATTTTCAATTTTCAGATCCGATAATTATTTCCTTATGATTTCAAACAGAATTTTATGCCACTGTTATCATAGAATAATTACACACTAAAAATCTGAACCAAAATAAATTGCAGCGGAAACAATAGAATCATAGAACGATAGCCATGCACATTAGACACAATATTTTATCCTAGGAAACCCAAACTTGGGAGAAAACCCAACAACTTTTCTTAAGAAGAAATCAATCCAAGTACATCACCCTCAATAAGAAGAAACCCTAGCACAAGATAGTTTCACCCTTGCATGAGGAAGAACCCTCAAAGATAGCGCACCACAAAAGATCTCCAAAAATTAATTGTAATTTTTGCTACTATGCAATTGGCAACTGGCTAATAGGAGAAAGACTGCCCTTGGGCCATTCACCACTAGCCAAATCAACATGGCCCCGTGAGTGAATGTATTATTCTCCCTTGGTCAAATCAACATGACCAATCTGGGAGAATGTCTGTCCAATGTTGCTAACTGGAGAAACATCAACAGAGGGTGCATTGGGTTGCAGCAAAGCACATGCTCAGGTAGTTATTAGGTACAATGGAGTATGGGATAAGATATGTCAGGAGTGGTGGAGTATAGTTACAAGGCTGTACAAAATCAGACTTGGTGGGAGTGTAGTGGACATGAAAAGCACCTCAGGGTGCTGCTTCAGCTTGGTATCAACAGTGATTTCATGGTTTAGCAGGAAGCAGACGCCAGTGACACTTAGTTCAATAGAGGCCTCCTACATGGTAGCAAGTCTGTCGAATTATGAAGCCATCTGGCTTCGCAAGATTCTCATAGGTTTGTTTGATCAGGAGTTGGAGCTGACAATGATCCATTGCGATAATCAGAGTTGCATAAAACTCTCAGAGAATCTAGTCTTTCATGACAGGTCCAAACACATAAAGATCATATATCACGTCTTCAGGGATATAGTTCAGAGGGGAGCAATGAAGGTTCATTATATCTCCACGGATGAGCAAGTTGTAGATATTGTCACTAAGGCTTTGATAGAAGGCAAGTTTGTTTTCTTCAGGGATAAGCTGGGCGTGGTGCATAATACCTTCCTTACTAGGAGGGAGTGTTGATTATAGCTTGGACAGGTGCTTCTGCATAGGCTAGGTGACAAGCATGTAGAAGATGTCCATAGCCTCTCTAGGTACTTGCTTAATTTATTAAGTGTCTTTTATGTTTCTTTCCTAAGTTTGACTTAGGAAAAACACATTAATTAAATGTATTAATTAATGTTGGCTATTGACTAAGGTTTTCTAAGGTTAAGTGACTTAATTTATTTAAGTGACTTAGATCTAATCTTGATCATTGATCTCATGTGAGGCTTAGGATTTAATCCTAGCCATCCATCACTTTGGTGATTAGGGGTTAGGGTTTTGGTCAATGATATGTTATAAAAGAAAGCCCACGGAGAGGAGAAAGACAGACATTCAGTTGACAGTCATTGAGAGAGTGATTTTCTCAAGTGAAGAGTGAGAGACTCAAGGCTGAGGAGAAAGAAGTGTTGCAACAGAAAATTCAGGAGAAGGGAAATCGAGTGGAGGCTGAGTAAGCTGAATTCTAGAGGGCCGAAATCCGTACTAGTTGCTTGTGTGAAGGGTCTGCGCAGAGATCCGTATGGATCCGTACAACAACATACAAGGGGAGGGAGGTTGAGCAGATTGGGGTTCCAGTGGGCCGATTTTCCAGTGGGTTAAGTTTTCCAGAGGGGCCGAGTTATAGGTTCCATTGCTGTACAAAATTCTGTATTTCGCTGTGGGCCAAATAATAATAAAATCAACTGAATGCTGGTTTTCCCAAGTTGGGTTTCCAGGTTAAATACTTGTGTAGTGTGTGTTTGATTTATTCTGCTGTGTATGACTGATTTTCTACTTGCTGTTCCACTGCATATTTATTGTTAAAATACCAGTGTATTTCTGTTCAGCCGTTTCAGAATTTAATTACAGGGTTAAATAAATTTCTGGGTATAAAAAACAACTAGGAATATAAATCAGATCTGGTATTCAGGGGTTTTAACAGGAAGGAGATACATGTTAATCATATGGTGTCCCATATTCTGTTTTGTGCTCATTTAATCATCCACTTATTTCTGAAGATGATCCCTTTCCTATTAAGGGGGTCAACAAAGAGTGGAGTACATCACATCTACTTTTGCAAAATATTGACAAGAAGTTGGAGAGAAAACGAGCATATTAGCTACTTTTGAAGGAGTGATGAAGGATCCATCCATTGTGAATCACTTAGACAATTAGTGAAAAGTTGCTGCGGAAAATCTGAATGAGGGTTTGAACTTTAAAGCAATGCAAGAGAACTCAAGATGAGTAGCTCAGATTAGAACCCTCGTCAGGAGGTGACTAGGACTGCAAAACTTCAAAGATCTAATCGAAGTAAATCCGGTGTGGGGGGTAGAAGAGAGTAACCCCAAACATAAATTCAGATTTTTGAGAAGCCAAACCATGGGCTATTTGTGTCGGTTGTAGGAGAGATCTTGGGTGAGGGTATAAACTAAGAGAACCCTTCAATGGAAAAGCCAGATCTTGATGTGCAGAAAAGAGAATAACTAGGTGGAGATAAAAACAACGAAATGAACCATAGAATGGATGAGGTGCAAAATTTGTATGAGATACAAACTTTGATCGGCTATTGAGCCAAAAGAAGATCTGACATCGAGCTTCAAAGAGGCTTGATCAATGGATTTATTACCAATTGATACAAATGAAGGTCTCATGTAAGAAGCAATTGCAATAGAAGAATTGCTACAACTGTACACATATGTTGTACACCCTATACTTCACTAGCTATATATAGAACTGCAAATTTAGTAGCTGGAGAGAGGTAGTTGGGGTGGTAGGTGAGGTGTACATAGTTACAATGCAATATTGACTAAGTCTCCTTATTTGACTAAGTTTCAAACAATATTTTATGAATGGTTCGGTGAGGTAGTTGCAGTGCAAGCTGAGATGCACATATATAAAAATCACACTCAAATATAGTACAATATTGACCAATTCTCATCCTTTCGGAACCCTTGGTGGACAAAATATTTTACCTTTGTATTGGAAAATGCCCTCTCAATGCTTTGGAAGAGACTTGGTTACGTGTTGTATCTTCAACTTCTCTTCATCTTGAGATTTGGATCTCTTCATTGGTGGTCTATTATATTGTCATCTCCCTTTATTTTGAAGGAATGATTCCACCAAACCTATGTAGACAATCTTTCAACTCTATTAGATTTCCGTCACCCTCACATATCCTTATGTTGAAGGAAAAATCTAGTGGGATTCACCTTGACAGTATATCAAAATTTGAAGACCACATATAGGTCATGTTATCACACAAACTCGCACTTATAGAGATAAAGTTCGAAAGATCAAGTGCGATCCGGTGTAACCAAGAGGGAGGCTGCTAAATTTGGCATCATCGACAATCATTCTCCAATGAGAGGCCATATGGGCCACCCTAAGGCTAGCCAGGGAGATTTGGAGAATCAACCAGTCTTGTGAGGTATTGACAAAAGCTAGGGGGAATGTACAACCTTTGAGAGTCAAACCAAAAGTCAGAACGAGCGAGATGTTATGTAAGTCTAATGCAAAAGTCAGGGGGAACGTACAACCTCTGTGAGCATAGACAGTCTAGTGCAAAAGTCAGGGGAAACGTACAAGAGAGGTTATGGCATGATTACCTCCAAGAGGAGAGTCGCACTGCTACCAGGAGCGAGCCAACCAAAGAAGAGCATTTAGCAGTAACATCAAGATTCAAGGTGTTAGCACTGAGAGTCACCCTCATATTGCAAGAGGATAAGCCCAATACCCATCAGGAAGGTTTGTGGATGAAAATTATTAATTGAAGGTCAAATGGAAAAAGCTCAACATAAGAATGTTTTAACTCATAAATTTGGGCTAGCATGCATAAGCAAATGAGGTTTTGATTAACTTCAGTGAATGGTTAAAGGATAAAGGTGAATAGAAGGAAGACTTAGTGAGGGAGGTGGGTAGGTCTGCTATAAGCATAAGGCTTTTAAGCAGCGAAGAGAAGAAAAACTCAGTCACAAGAACCTCTTGATCCTAAAGTTTAAAATACTGAAAAAAACATTCATAGCAGCATTATAATCAAACCTCCATTATAACACAACCACAACATCTCATATGGATCATCCATTCATGAGTATTTCAGAATAAGAAGAAACAAGAAGATAAAAGGAAACTCACTTCCATTAATGAAAATGTCTCAAGTCTCATACATAACCAGAGAACAACTCTGTTTAATCAAAATATTACCCAAGGAGCTCTGCTCAACCATTCGACCTTTTCATATTATTCATCTGATATATTTATAATCAAAACAGTCGACCACAGCTAGGAGTGCGAGCTTGCCTTCCTATCCTAGGATCATCCACCTGTCTTGTTCCTTCTGTCAGAAGGAACCTCGGGTCAGTTTGGTCCTACAGTAAAACTGCCCTCTGTGGTACTTCGGGCTGACAATTTTCTATCTCCTCGGCCAGAACCTCCATGCTTCCATTTAAAGAGGTAGTTGATTGTCCAACCACCAGTCCTTCTTTCATTAACTGATTTCTCCTTGGGATCAGGAAGAGGCTTATTACTTCAGCGAGGAGAGACTTGGTTCATTTTGGCATGACGAACCCTCTCCAGAGCTCCCTCATTTTTTCCTCTGGTGATAGACTAGTCATGGTTTGCTAACAGTCTACGTTTCTTTGTGACTTTCCTTTGGTGATTTGGCTTAACGCTGAGTTCTGCTGCCATGTGTTGCTCTATGATTGGACTTTATATAAGCACGTGATTGCGGAAGTCGTCAAGGGCTGTTTGGATCCACACCGCTTCGACCCCCGCAATCCACCACCAACTGCCACGTACCCTTCTGACCATACTACGGTTTCGATTGCGGGACTGCTCAAGAATTTTAACGTTCGAGCACTTTCTGACCCCGCAATGAAGTGTGGCCGTCGATCTTGTTGCAATCGATGATCTGGGTGACCTTGCTTTTTAGCACCCCTGCTAAATTTTATCCTTTCCCCAACGCCAGAATCCTTCTAACCATGCTTAGAGATGGCTCCAATTTTGGCGCTCGGGAGCTTTGGATGCTGAGTTGGGATATCTCCCGGGGGACAATCTCTTGAATTTGACGTGGTGGCCCGACGTCATCTAATGTCACAACTGTTGATGTGTCATAAAAGGAGTGTGCCATGCGTCACTTGAGGATGAGCGGATGACAGGCCCGAAGGTGCCTAAAATGAGTGCCACATGTTGGCACTAGATGTATGCCACGTATCTCTGACGGATGGGCGCAACGCGTCTGAATTGATGAACCCCAAGAGTCTTCGGCACTTCGGGTTCGGGAAATTCTGCATGTAGAGTTTGTATAACTCTCGAAGGGCCGAACTCGCGAAGTGATTAGCGTGTGCTTATCACTAATTAATCTGGGATTAAGCCCCCTTAAAACGATTTGGGACTTCAGAACTCTGGGTTTCAGAGAACTGTGCTTGTTCTGAATGGAAAACTTCCGTAGTGACAATGCTACGAATCTAACATGGCGACTCGATGTCATATGACGTCACAGCTGCTGATGTGTCACAAAAGGGGTGTGCCACGCGTCACTCGAGGATGAGCGGATGACAGGCCCAAAGGTGCCTAAAGTGAGTTCCATGTGTCAGCGCCAGATGTATACCACATATCTTTGACGGATGGGTGCCACGTGTCTGAACTGATGGACCCCAAGAGTCTTTGGCACTTCGGGCTTGGGAAATTCTGCATGTAGAGTTTGTATAACTCCCGAAGGGCCGAACCCGCGAAGTGATTAGCGTGTGCTTATCAGTAATTAATATGGGATTAAGCCACTTTCATCTAAATGCTTTGGGACTTCGGGGCATCTGCCTGGTCATTAAGCCTTGCGCGACTTTGAAATTCTGAATGCACGAGAGCCGTTAATCTGAATTTTGCATGGGATCTCCACCGCTGAAACTTTAACCTGTCTGTCGCTTGCATTTCAAGCCCGAAATGGACTGCTTTGAATGCTGCGTTTTGCGTTCATGGTTGTTCCTTGTGCTCAAAATCTAACAGAGGCCACTGTCACCTCACCAACCCTCTTTCATTTCAGGCCAGATCTTCTTCGACTCGAGAGGGTTTCCCTAGATTAAGATTGTCGGGACTTGTGTAATGAAGCTCAACATCAGTGTTGTATATCTCTCCGATATTCCGATAAATTCTGAGTTAAATACTTGTCCGATATATTCGAAATATTACGAGATATTCTGAGTTAGACCCCTGTCTTGCGACATTTTCCGAGATATTCCGATATTTTCCGCTGATGTCACCGAGAAGTTACATTCCATACCCTCACTGATACTTTCCCCGAGATGGGATATACAACATTGCTCAAGATGATGTGAAAAGTGAGTCCAAGCAAAATGGGTTTGGTAAGCTTTAAGATAATAGAGAAAGGTGGTTAGAGGTCGGGAGATTAGTGTCTTTTCATTGGGCATATGGAGTCTGTTGACCACCTATTCAACTAGGGGGCCAACTCCATGTAACATGAAGATATGCACCTAATGGTGCTACCAAGTTGAAGACTTGTTGGTTCTACAAGGCAGTTTTGACCTTCAACATTTTGTTGTAATGGGAATTTCCACTCCCCTGCATGAGATAATAATGTAATAGGTCTACATGGATCATAGTTTAAGTCAGTTGCATTAGGACTTCGTCATTAGGAGAGTTCCTTTCACTGAGTGTTTTTTATCCTCAAGTTATTAATTGGGCTTTTCAGCCTTATTAATTTCCCTCGAGTTTTTCACTCCCACAATAATTTCTCCAAAGTAGTGAAAGGCGTTCTAAGGGACGAGACCTATGTAACTAAGGACTAGGAATGTTGTAAATGACCATGTTAGACATGTCCTAGAGTCTCGTGGAATTCCATTAAGTTTTGATAGGAATTTTTTAATAATTGAAATTCCCGCAAACTAAGGATTTTTAATTATTTTCGATGTAAAATGTAAAAAAATGGTCCTTGGGTATTTTGTATAGGGGTATGAATACTCGAATCAAATGGTTCATACACCCGTACACCTTTGGACCAAGTCCTAGCTCATTTGGACAAGTTTTGCTTGGTCTTTGTCCATGAGGAGTCAAAGTCAGTAAAAAATCAGCATGTAATTGGCTTAATTAAAATTGCCGAATTTTGTAAAAGTCATGAAAGTCACGAGAGAGTGTGGGAAAAGTATCCCAATAGATTTTCCTAAGTTGGGAAAACATTTTCCAACTTAGAAAAACCCCCTTAGCCTAACCCACAACCCACATTCATCATTCTCCTAGAAGAGGGGCACCCCCCTTTTGCTCATATTTCATAAAAAATGAAATACACCATGGGAACCCCTAAAACTTTAGGAAAGTTTCCCACTTGACCCCACTTGACTTTTAGATAATAGGGAAAGGGGTTTCCCCCTTCCCAACTCACCCCTCATCCTCCCACTTGC
>ML821739.1:20116-30272 GCA_009831015.1 Picea engelmannii | reverse complement strand
CCTCTCCAGGTGTTACCGATCCTGAGAGGGTCGAGATCAAGACATGGTCCTTGATCATCTTTGTAGATGGCTCTTCATCTTCGACTATGTGGGCATGTTGCCTCTTATGTTTCCTCTTGTATTCTTCTCGTCTGACTGGACAATAACTCGCCTTGTGTCCCATCTTATCACAATGATAACATTATATAGATGAGAGATCTCTTTCCTTGCGTTGTCCTTTCTTCTGAAATCTCCTTGGATGAGATTCTTTGTTATTGGATTTGTTTGATGGTTGAGGCTCTCTATGAGATCCCTTTTGAGGTAGGGTTTCTTCCTTCCTTCTTTGGTGTGGGTGGCTAGGGCTTGATCATCATCCCTAGCTAGTAGCGCTTCACGATTCGCTACTCTTGTTTCTTCTTGGATGCATTCTTCCCATAGGCTGTCGAACTTCAGTTTCTCCTTTCTGGCACATATCGTCTAGATGAAAGCATCCCAAGGTCTTGTAAGACCATTTAGTGTCATCATTATGAGTTCGTCTTTGTCTATGGTATCTCCAATAGCTTCTAGCTATTCTTTGAATTCCGAGATTCTGGAGAAGTATTCCTGAATCATTTCTCCTTTCTGCATCCTTGTATTATTTAGTATAGTTCTAAGATTCATCTTCCGGTTTATGTTCTTTCCTTCATATAGTTTGGTCAAGGCATCGAACATTTCTTCCAGGGTCTTCTTGGATGACACATAAGGGATCAGATGGTCCTTGATTGAATCTGCAATGATTCTTTTGGCCCTTATTGTGTCCTTTTGATGCTTTGTCTTTTCTGCGACATCGTCGGGTTCCGGTACTTCGTTTTTGACGAATCTTGCTAGTTCATTCTCTTCAAGAATGAGGCCAATCCTATACTTCCAGGCACAGAAGTTTTCCACTACTTCTAACTTGTCAACAAGCTTAATGCTTACAGACATCTTTACCTGGAGCTAGGAAAATGACCGAAAAATGAAAGTGCTCAAAATAAAAAAATGAACTTACCAGGAGATGCGCTTGGCTGAGGCGAGTTGCCTGGTGTGTTTGGATCTGAGAAAATCTAAATTTTGCCCGTGCAAATCTGATTTGCGGATTTTTGGACTGGTGCTTCTGGTACTTCTGGTTTTCTGGTACTTCTGGTACTGGTTTTCTAGTACTTCTGGTACTTTTGTGAAACTAGGGTTTCACTTTCCGTGAGATCCAACCACTGAAAAGGTGCGTTGAAGGTGCCAAAATGATCCTTGGGGGAAGGCACAACTT
Organism: Picea engelmannii; assembly: GCA_009831015.1. Taxonomy (NCBI): domain Eukaryota; kingdom Viridiplantae; phylum Streptophyta; class Pinopsida; order Pinales; family Pinaceae; genus Picea; species Picea engelmannii. Next base: position 29,011 of record ML821739.1, on the reverse strand, counting down.
TCTAGATGGTTTTGAAGCTAAAAAGCTTCACTTTTGAAAGACCCTAATTTTCAGGTACGACAACAGTGACGTTTTTCTCTTGCGAAATATGCTTCCTTTAGGTTGGCTTTGATACCATGTTAATGTTTATGCCATTATTATAGTTCTTTGCATTTCAATAGATAATAACATAAGAACAAGATCACTGAGAAATACACATTCACAAGAGACACAACATTTATTCTGGGAAACCCTCTAGGGGAAGAAAACCCAGCAAAACTTCCTGAATATAGATAGCCAATACAATGCCAAGAGATCTCTATGTTAAAACATAAAGTCCTCTCCAAGATATGCGCCACTCTCTCTCTCCTTTGTCGGTAACAGATCAGAACTTGTCTCTCAAACTGAGCAAGTGAATTATGTTCAAATGAGGCGCCAACCTCCTTTATTTATACAAGTTCTGGCACGTGTGAAGTGTCTCTTCACTGGCAGGGCCGACTTTTCAATCTGGGTGGGTAAACCTACCTTTATTATATTTCTGGGTCTCTTAATTAACTGCTGGGGCCGACTTCTTATTTTGCCTATTACAATTGTCTTTTGACCAATCCGCAAAAGGGGATTTGGTCCTATTACGATCTCCGACATGATCAATCCACAATGGGGATTGATCCTATGAATAAAATATCAATAATAATAAGAATACTCTTTGCAGTTACATTATTTCAACACAAGGTACTCTACTTCTGGACCATCCCCCAGATGATGTGTCGTAGTCGATGGGGAATGACCTTCCAGGAAAAGAGGTAATGATGGAGTCCTCTGCCCTAGCGCGAATTAAAAAAGTAAAGACCAAGATGGGAGAAAAAGGCACCAAGTCCCTCGTGTTGTATGGGGGGACTACTAACTCGAAACAAGTAGACCCAATGAGGAAAAAACAAAGAGAAAGACAATAAGGTGACTCAAGTCTCTCCTATGTCTCTTTTGTTCTAGCCATCCTAAAGACTCAATGTTTTCTCGGAAGACAACTAAACTGACCCTAATCCAGATTCACTCTACGAGATACACTGCGGGGTAAATGACACATCCTTCAACAAGACAACACTTTCAGACTCAAGATTGAAAAAGAGGACAATAAACTATTGGGAGGAAAACAACCTCACATGAGGCACTTGTTTCTACAAAAAGGAAAAGTAAAACTAACATAAATAAAAGAAAAACAACAAAAAGTAAATTAGGATTGAAAAGGTTCAAAAGTAAATTAAAAACTTGGGCAACAAGGGGACTGAAAATTGCTGTCATAAAGAAAAAAAAACAAGTTACAGATCTGGAAATGACTGAAAAAGACCAAACCCCCCAAATGCAAGAAATTTTTCTTCCTTTTATTTACAACTTTATTCTTTATTCTAAGGATCAAATATGGACTAAAAATAGTACTTTAACCGCTTCCCATTGACTGGCATCCCTTCATGTTCATCTTCCAAGTTGGATAGCTGAAAAGTGTTGGGCCCCACCACCATATCAATACGATATCGACCTAGCCATAAACTGTCAAACTTGCCATGGTCACTAGATTTTTTGTTTCTCTTGTACCATAGCAAGACTATATCACCAACCTGAAATTTTTTTCCTTTCGCTTTGTGGTCAAACACCCTTTTGATTTTAGCCTGATATTTTGTGAAATGGGTGTAAGCCACATGCCTTTCTTCTTGCAGCTGCACCAACCTGTCAATGTGATATTGTAAGGCCTCCTGGTTTTCTGCTAACTACCCCAACAACTTTTATACTAGTAGCTTCAAATTTACAGGAAGAACAACATCCAAACCGTAAACCAGTTCGAATGGGCTCTTTCCTGTAGCACGTTTCTTGGTGACTCAATCAACCCAAAGTGCATATTTGACGCTACTATCCCAGGCTCGCTTGTTATCGCCAATGGTCTTCTTGAGGGTTCTGATAAGATTCTTATTGCTGGACTCTGCTAGCCCATTCCCCTGCGGATAATAGTTGGTGACATGAGTCGACGTAATACTATACAGGGAGCAAAAGGACAATAACTCGATAGATTTGAAGACATTGGCATTTTCTGTAGTAATGTTGCTGGGCACTCCAAAGTGGGTAATGATGTTCTCTTCCAAAAATCTAACGATGTTGGTACTGGAAGAGTTCTTGAGTGGAATGGTGTCCACCCACTTGGTAAAATAATCAGTGGCCACAAGGATCCAACTATTGCCACCACTAGAAGTCTGTGAGAGTCGTCCTATGAAGTCAAGGCCTCACTATTGGAAGGGAGCCTCTACAATAACTGGATCCAAAGGTAAGGCATGGAGCTTCTGCTTCCCTTCGAATCTCTGACATGGCTCACATGCTCGCACGTATGTATCCGCATCTGTAAACAATGTAGGCTAGTAGTGACTGACACGCATGATTTTGTGTGCAGTGGTGCGAGGAAAGAAATGCCCACCACACACACCTGAATGGAGATCTCTCAAGATCTCACTGGAATCGTCCTTTTCTATGTTATTCACCATTTCTAGGGATAACTAAGGAGATGATGTCTCGAGGCCCTCATGATCTAACTCATGTTATTTTTGTGCTTAGCTTATCATTGTTTTGGTTTATGATGAAGCACAGAGGCAGGTATTATGAGATATTGCTAGGAGGGTTTCATTGGTTATTTGATTACACCTAACATTCAACCAACAGGTAAGTAGAGGTAGGTAGGCATTTGCATCCATTGTATATACCATCTGCATATCATGTTAGTTTAATATAGTTTCATTGTCATATTGTATTTCTTCATTATGTATATATGCTTGCTTATCTTTATTTTATATCATGTATGAGCAAGGGGTGATATCACCACCCTGAGGATTATTGATGTATTTTGTTGAGATTTAGCAGGTACAGGTCATACCAGAGATGTCGAGGTTCTCATGCGCTCTACGGTGAGCACATGTCCCCGAGTTGGAGCCAGATGTTATCCCCTATCCTAGGGATAACTAAGGAGATCATGTCTCGAGGCCCATAGTTCCTAGACATGGAGTGTCCAGAGCCAGATGACTTGAGCATGACCCCAGAGGGCCCTTCTTTTCTTCAGTGCAACCCATTTATCAGCAACAACAGGATCCATCCCACCAGCCTGGTCCTGAAGTAACAATAAGTCTTACCCCATAAGGTAGTGAGTTTGGGTATCATGGTATGTGTCACTCTGATTATTGAAGCACTTGAATATGTTGCACTGAATTCTCCTTCATTTCATAACGTTTGCTTGGAAATTATGCTCTTTAACTTGTTCATACCCGAGAGGGTGACATGATGCCCTTGTAAGTTGATCTCCCTTTAGGATAGGTTGCCACTGGGTGGGTCTATGAAAGGTCATCGTCCATTCCCTCCATACTTACCACTTTCCATCCTTACTCCTCTCATTTTCCCCTAGCTTTGTTCGGGCATTGGGTTTGCCACACTAGGAAGGGTTGTACCTTGCCTTGTGGGAAGACGGGGCTAAAGGCCTAGGGGGTAAAAGTAGCTGGCAAGAGTTAAAAGCCAAAATGAAACCTTTGAAATGCTTTGCCCAGGGATACCCGAGAAAGCAGTAAAAGGCTTCTCAGTAAGAAAAGGGAACCTGTAAGATAAATAAACACTCAAGGTATTAGCTGGTGGATGGGAGGTCTCATCATGAGCCGACCTATTATGACCATGGGCATGTAGCGGTATGACACTACCATCTATCTAGTCACGAAACCAGGGTAGTGGCTCTTGGTAGCATAGCCAAGAGAAACGAGGTCTCATCACGATCCAACCTTCTCATCTACGTGAAATGCTTGTGGGTAATACTGTCACCTCTGGTTACCAAGCCAGGACAGTGTCCCTCAACTCTTCCCTTGAAGCACAAAAGAAAAAGCAATAAGACTAAGAATAAAAGTCATTGAATGGGCTAGGAAAGAATGTCATCTATGACAAGGTGCAACTTGCCCTCTACAAAGGCACCCACAGGTAAGACCTACATTTCCCTGTTATCACTGCACCCTATGCCCAAACACTTCCCCGTGTCACCTCACACACACTTACATGACCTAGATTGGCTCTCACCTGGGAAACACCCCAAACTTAAGGAGGATTAACCCAATAGGACATCCTGAGACCTTCTCCAAACCTGACTTGTTAAATTGCATAACGTCTTTGAGCATTTGTTTGGGTAAAGGGTGGTTTGATGCACATGTTTGGGTAGTTTGATTATTAGATGTCATTGACATTGCTATGATCCTTGTGACTTATGAACACCTGGATGACATACTTTTTGTTGTTGTAGGACCTCTCGCGGTGGACAGGTACATATGGGGGAATGATTAGCTCAGACCTCCATGGGGCTGAAAGCCCACAAATGGATGCTGTGACCCTAACCAGGGGCAGAGAGACACCAGAGATTTGCACCAGGTTGAAAGAAGGATGTTGCACGAGGGACACTCTGGCAGACCTAGACCTAGGGGGATCTTGTCTTTCCACCTGGGCGTTGACCTCTGGGAACCCATGACGTTACCTTTGTGACCCTAGAGGTCATACATAATTAGGGTTTGCATTTATGAGGGTAGTTGTGTGCTAGTTGGCACGTGTGGCAACATTCAGGACCTTTGGAGGCCAAACATTCTGCATGCGTGGCCTAATGTTCTACCCGAAGGGCTCAACGTTAGCCTAGAAGGGTATGACGTCACCCTTGGAACTGATTTTAGTATTTAGTTACTTTCATTTATGTAAAAAACTGGATTTTCAGTGTAATTTGGCCATGTCATCCTTTTTATGACCTAATTTTAATTTAAGGTCATTGACACTGTATAAATAGAGAGAAAAGACTCTCATTTTTCCATCATCACTCATCACACAAGTAGTGTTGTCTGAAATTTGCATCCTTTTTGGGAGTTATTGGTTGAAATTGGGAGGTGCACTTGTCTTGGAGGCTAAAATTTGCAACTTGGATCCTTTCTTGGTGAATTTGCTTTGCAATCTAGGGTTTTATTGCTTGATTATTCTTGGTGAAGTAAGTAAATTTGCAATTCTTCATTTTATTGTGAATGTTGTGGTATATTTGCTTATTCATGTTAAAGATTATGAAATTGCTTGCTTGACAAACCCTAGGAGTAAAGGACTTAAGTTACTACTTCTTTGCTCTTCATTTGCTAGACTTTTACCAGGACGATTTTGACCTAGGTGAACTTCTAGAGCCCTAAATACTAGCACTTTAGAAGTCATTACCTAGTCAATTATTGCTTCTAGTATCTATCAATAGTCTAAGGAAGGAAGAATTTGCTAGAGCCTAAAATTGCTTACACTCTAGCAAGTTTGCCCCTAGGATTTGGATTCCTGAGGCCTTGGGTTACCAACACCTCATCCATTCATCCCTTCTCCTTAGACAAATACAATCATTTTGTTATTGCTTCCAAGAGAAAACCGTCATCTCTAGAGTCTAGACTCCATTAACCCTAAAAGACACTAGTCCACTTGCTTTAGTGAATTGATTGATCAAACCAACTCTCAAACTATCTACCTTGAAATATTTACTAACCTCTGCTAACCCTAAACTACACTAACTCCGTAGTTAACTTGCTGCTGTTGCAAATCTTTGTGACAACCATACTAACATATATTGATTGGATATATTTGCCTAAGTAACTTGCACTTAATTCATTCAAAATTCAATTGTTACAATTGCTAGTCAATCTACTAGATAAGTGCTAACTTTGTATGGTGTTTTCTTGCACTTTTGACTAACAGAATTTGCTGCTGTTGCAAAAGCTTGCTACAGCCATCTAACAACAACAAATTTATCTTAAAAGTGACATTAAAAGCTGATTAGACATTGCCAATTTTGCTTCTGACAAGTGGTTATGATTTTGCCAGTTCAAAGCTATATTTCCTTGCCTTTTTCAAGCAAATTCAAGGCATAATTATTGTGGCTGTTACATAATACTTATTGCTGTTGTAAATAATTACTTTGCTGCAATTTTATATCAGCTTACTTATTTTTCAGAGATTCATCGTCTTATGAAGCGCTAACATCATTTGGTACTTAGAAGTTGCCATTTTTTCTATTTGTTGTCTTGTTCCGGGTAGGTACACGTTATTTATCTTTTGCTTCATCTCCATAAAACACACAAAACCTTTGACTTGAGTGAGCTGTGAGAGGGGGGGACTTTCTTGTACCTTTTACCTTAGCCTTCTCAAACCTTCAAGTCATTGGGGACATCTCCCCTGGGGTACTGTGACATACTCCTAAATAGAAAGGGGTTTCCTGTTAATGTGACAATGATAGGTCACCCCCTGTTATGCAAATCTGGCATCCACTTGCCTTGGGCTTTGGGCAAGTACAGATTGTTCGATAACATTTTGGCGTCGTTGCCGTGGAACATCGACTCAATTTTCCTCGAACGACACTTTTTCGGTAAGCCTTTATCCAAAGCCTTTACTTCACAAAGCTTACCCGACGACTCCACTGAGGGTGATTCCCTCTTTTCCCTTTGATGATCCCTAGAAGGATTATCTTGCGACTCCACTAATGACAAAGCCAACCATGGCTTCTCAATGGTACCGAGGTAATTTTAAATCCTTAGATATGAGTGAAATTCTGGGTTACCCTCGACAAATGCCTCCAAGGTATGAAAATTGGCTCCCTAGATTTACTGGCAATGATGGGGTTAGAGCCGAAGATCACATGGATACTTTTTGGTCTTTCTTTCAACTCCACCCTATCAGTGATGATGTTGAAGATTTGGCAAGGAAAATTTTCTCTGCCACTCTTCATGGCAATGCTAGGAAATGGTATAATGATCTCCCTGATGCTAGCATCGCATCTATGAGCCAGTTAGAAGAAACCTTTCTCGAGAAATGGGGTATTAAATTAGAAGATATCCACATGCTAATAAAAATACTTGAGTACATAAAACAAACTAAGAACGAGACTGTCAGGGAATTCCATACCAGGTTTGAGAATTTGCTACACCAAATTCCTAGAAGCCATCACCCTGGAGACAAGTACCTTGCTTACCTCTTTACCAATGCACTCTTAGTGCATTTAGGGTTTCTCCTCAGTAAAAAGGGGCCAAGAACAATCCAAGAAGCTTATCACATGGCTATACAAATCGAGGCAAATATGTCCTTGATCAAGGAAGAACACCTTTTTACTGCAGAAACTAAAGTTGATGATCCCAAAGATACTCTAGATGCTCTTAGTCCGGAAAGATTAGTTTCCCTTGAAATCTTCGTTAGTAAATTCCAAGAAAGAAGGGAACAAGTCATCGACCAACAAGAGGTTGAGGTGAAGGATCCTAATGAAGGTTTCCAATTCCATGAGGAAGAGCAAGAATTTACTCATGCTTCTACCGAGGATAATGAAGACCTGGTTGAAGAGCGAGAGCCTGAATATATCAAACATGATGATGCAGTATTAATGTGTGCTCCTCCTTCTGATGAAGGCATCCGAGATCCTATTCCTCCTGCACAAAAAAAAGAGGATGAGGTGAGTCATTTTCCTTTCCAGGTTTTTGATGACACTTTGTTCTATGATTCAGAAGGTGAAGAAGTAAAGGAACCCTCGGAAGAGCTAGGTCCTTCATTTTCTGATGAAGTCGAAGAGATGATTAAATAGATGAGTCCTGGGGATGATGTACTAGACCCTCTTCCATTTGATGAAGTCATCCAAGCCATTGATGCTCGTGCACAACAAGAAATGAACACGGTAAGCTATTTCCCTTTCCAAGAGTTTGATGATGCTTTATTTTATGCTTTGGAAAGTGAAGAAGTATTAGAGGAGCCCTTGGATGCATTAAATCCTTCATGTTATGATAAAGATAGTGACATGGTTGATAATATTGATGAGTTCATACATGTAGGAAGACAAAAGTGGGATGTGATTGGTTCTGATGGGGATCCCATTTATGATATGGAAGGATATTTTCGAATGTTGCCTTTACAACAATCATATGATGTTCCAAATAATTTTGACATTTGGCAACAAGGAGATGATGTAGTTACAAATGTTTTCCAAGCACCCAAGGGTGACCTAGTTCTATGTTCTCATGATGATTTTTGGTCATACCTTGAAGACTTTGATGAGTATTCCTTTGAGAACTTGGATTTATTCCATGAAGAAGATTATAAACCACCATTGTGCTCAAATCTTGATAAGGGTGAAGACATTGCTTGACTGAAGCAGGGTACTTGTGACAAGGTTTTCCAGCCTCCTTCGATTTCTTTACCTTGCTATGTCACCAAGGGTGTAGTTGGGAAACATGTCCCTTGTCTTGAGTCTTCTCCGAGGCAAAGCATTCTTTTAGAATTCAAGGGTAGGTTGAATAACTTAAGAGGAAGTTTATTATTTCAGTCTTTCAACTTTCTCTTAGAATATTGCCGATCATCCTCTAGATTCTTTCTAGTCCCTTCCTAGACCTCAGGATGTGATGACGTCCAAGGTATCCAACCTTCAAACTCTTTGAGTCAGTCTTTTGAGCCTTCGATTTTTCACAATCCCTTTCTGAGATGGATTGAACACTTTCCTAGAAGTGTGACTTGGCATAAATTTGCCCCTCCCTCCCTCCTCCATGAGCTAGACTTTACGATTTCCGATGATATTATACATGCTCTAACTGATGTTATTTTTGTGCTTAACTTATCATTGTTTTGGTTTATGATGAAGCATAGAGGCAGGTATTATGAGGTATTTCTAGGATGGCTTCACTAGTTATTTGATTACACCTTACATTCAACCAATAGGTAAGTAGAGAGAGGTAGGCATTTGCATCCATTGTATATACCATCTGCATATCATGTTAGTTTAATATAGTTTCGTTGTCATATTGTATTTCTTCATTATGTATATATGCTTGCTTATCTTTATTTTATATTATGTATGAGCGAGGGGTGATATCACCA
>ML821738.1:50070-73671 GCA_009831015.1 Picea engelmannii | reverse complement strand
AAATAGTGAAAAAGTGAATTGTTTTTTTGAAGCCTTGAACAAAGTAATAGGGTTTTAGGATAGATCCATTCACTATGTATGAAAATAACCTTTCTTGGCTATCATTTAATTCGAAGGCATTGTTCCCCAAATTATGAGCATAGAACAAGGTAGTTCAAGTGCACTATAAAACCTTACATGGATTCCCACCATTGGATTATATTGGAGGGTTGTGGAGACAAGCATCATATGCATGCAATGGAAATATTAGATCATCTTTCAATACATAGTACAATATGGATAGGTGGAACCATAGACCCTAGGAAATCAACCCATCGAATCCCAATGGAATTGATAGGGTGGTGGGTGACAATGTATGGGTTAATTTATAATGTTCATAACTCATATATGCTTGCAAATCAAGCATGATTATACATTATGGTTTGGCATGGTTGAAACCATGGTTTTGACTTTATGAGTGCTTATCACTTAGGCATGGGTAGAATATAATTCCAAGCATTGAGATTCTTATATTTAGGGCTTAATTCCACCTTTTTCACTTGCTTTATTTTCTTGAAAACTAATAATATGTTCTTTGGTTGTAGGTCAAGGACAAAATCTTGAACTATGCCAAAGATACCAAACCTACATATACCAACAAATTCATCCCTAAACAAGCCATCCAAAAACCATTGTAATATTGTGTAACCAATCCATCAACATAAATTCACATAATCAAAATAATGTTGCACAAAACATGTTATCATTTCCAATGAGTTGTAACATCCACAAACTCAATCCCATGTATGTAATACCTTCATAATCACCACATCATCAACACTATGAGAAAAACATATATCATAATTTGTTATCAAATGAGATGGACATACACAAAAATAGGCAAGAAACATGTATCGATGTCTTTTTTAGTGTGTATATTCACATTCCCCATAGTTCCTAGCAAGGGTTGAGAGTAAATGATCACAATGAGTTGATATTGATGATTATTAGGCTCATAAAATTCCAATAGGTATCTTTGTTGTGATACTTCACAATCATACATGTGTTGATCATTTTTAAGATCAACATCTAGTAACATCACTAGAGGTTGTTGCTTCATTCAACATCTGGATTATTGTATCTTCTAATTTGGTATAACATAGGTTATTTGGGAATGTAAGTGTATTTTAGTAAACAAACTTGAAAAAATTAGGAAATGAACATGAGGCAAGTATAGAACTCATATAGATCCCTAAAAGGGAAGGAAACATATACATCTGGGCTAAAGTTCTACAATGGGTGAAGAAAATGGACCATGAAGAAGAGCTGGGAAACCTCGATAGTTTTTTCAAGCCTTGAACTTTCTCAAGCCAAACATTAGGAAACCCTCAACAATTCTACCTATGTTTCATGATATAATCCAACATTTCCTAAACTAACAACAACCATGTTAGAGATAGCCTAGTAGACTTGTAGTAGCAAGTCAAAAGGAAATGTTGCTTGAGGCCTCATGGCCATACAGATAACTTCTTGGGAATCCATACAATAATTAAAAACCACATGCAATGTAACCCGACTATTTATTTTTTTAATAGGAAAGGATGTCGAATCACTGAATAATATTCGATGTTTCAGACAAGTAGAAATAAAAAGAAGCAACCCTATCAAACTTACCAAAAAAATTTATAAAGACAAAAATCATCATTTTGCTTGTTTGCATTATAAACATAAAAATCATTATTTTGCATTTCAGTTATGTTCTTGTGTTCATAAGTTGTTGTTTTTTTTCTTTTTTTAATTTGCTATAGTTATGTTAGTTCAATAGAGTAATAGGGATTTAGGATAGATCCATTCACTGTTTGTGAAAATAACCTTTATCGGTTGTCCTTTAATATGAAGGAATTGTTCCCCAAATTATGAGGGATAGTAAAGGGTCCTAGAGAAATCTTTTGAAACTTAGTTTGCTCACCCTTGTCTTCATGAGCGGAATTGTAGAGTAAGACTCTTTGACCAAATCTAAATGATTTAACTTTTTCCTTCTTATTGTGGCACTTCTAAACAATACATTGTTTATTCTTCAAATTTTGTGCTACAAACTCACGCTACTCTTCCAAAACCATTAATGCATTAAATCTCTAATTTATTGGATTATTGTCCAATTCTTTAATATGGAAATCTAAATATAAAGTTGCAATTTTCATCTCAACAAGAATGATTTCCTCTTTTCCATATACTAATATGAAAGATGTCTCACTAGTACTAGTCTTGGTTGTTGTCTTGTCGGCCCACAAAGCATGCATTAGTTGCACTTGCTACTCACGAGGATTGTCACTAAATTAATGTGTTTAATAAACTTAATGAGTTTTTTATTGATAAACACAAATAATGCATTCCCTTGGGGGTAATATGGGGAGGAAGTTGAGAAAATTACATTGTACTTATGGAAAAGATCCAAAACCTCTCTAGACACAAAGGCACCACCTTTATCACTAATAATTTTGAGAGGTGGACCAAAGAACGAAAATATATGTTCTTGTAGAAAGGATACATGTTCTTCCTTAGCATTCATTAATGAGACAACTTTGGGACACTTTTTTAAATAGTCAATTGTAGTAAGGATAAAATATGATGAGTAGAAAAGTATGGGGAAACGGGTCCTATGAATTCTATCCCCCACTTGGTAAAGGGAAAATAAGTGCTCACTAGGTTCAGGGGCACACCTAAAAACTTTTTCTTGCCACTTAATCATTGGAAACAATCATTTGATCTCATAAACATGAAAGAATTGTGAAACATGGTCGACTAATAAAAATCGTAACACATAATTTTATGCACAGTAGATTTAGCATGGAAATGCCCACTAGTATGGAATTGCAAATGAGCACCATCATGAAATTGTCATAGTATATATTTGGCTTGGGACTTACCAACACATCAAAGAAACATACCACCAACATGCCTATGGACCAACCAATTTTTCAACATAACATACTTGGTACTTTCTAACCTTAGTCTCCTCCTTTCATTGGCCTGCAAATGGGAAGGGCATTGTTAGTTTCACAAGTACAAGATGATGTCCTAGTACCAAGGGTCAACAATTGCATCACATTCAATATCAAAACATTCCATTTAAAAAACAATAAGCAATGAATCCTCATCCTCTTGGCTATTAGGATTTTTATCATGAGCATTTTTATCCAAAATAAGAGAAAAATACTTACCTCGCACAATCTTAGTAGCCACAATTACAAGATCAAATTCTTGATTTTTGGCAAGGCAATTTGTCCTTTTTCCTTGCAGAAAAAATTAGGATAACAACAACTTGACGACTTGAAGAGGTACTTCAACAATCATGTTCTTGCCAAAAAATAATGTGTAAACTCTCACAAAGAAACCATGAGGGATAAATCATGTTTTTTCAATTAGAGGGTACTCAAATTCATTTTTGATCAAGATTTGGATGATAAAATCCATGGGTATTTCAAAAATTTTGGCATCGAGCTACACAAGAATGACCAAAACAACTAAGTTTTTAGTCTTGGTATAAATATAAAAAATGCTTGAAAATTTAGGTTTGCCAAGGCAGGGGAAAATGTAATGGAATTTTTAAGGGATTGAAAGGCCTCCTAAGAACTTTCATGCTATTTGAAAGAAGTGTATTTCTAGAATAAAAAATGTATGAGATTTATTATTTGAGTAAAAATGAGAAAAAATATGTGAGTAAAATTAGTTTTTCCTGTAAAAGCCTAAACGGATTTCTTAAAGGTGGGAGTTTGAAACCTCTAAATAACATAAAATATCTCTAGATTGATTCTTACACAATCCTGATTTGAGACAATATGCCCCAACAATTTCCATTCATTCACACCAAATCCATATTTGTTAGGATTAAGAGAATACTAAATTTTCTACATTTGAGTAAAACCCAATTTAGATGGTGAAATGATCAACTCTTTTCATAAATGCACCAGTAGAACATTAAGAAAAATATGAATGATTATACCTATTAAATCATTAAATGAAATATGTATTTCCCTCTAAAATGTAGCACTTTAATTCTGTTATCGCATAAATTTGTCAAAGGTCATATGTGTTTGTTGTGAATACCCAAGTCTACACCCCTGGTCCATCTCTCTCTTTTTTGCATACCATTCCTAGGATTTTCCCCCTTCTGGTTGATAAAGTTGATTCCCCTTTCCGATCAATGATCTGGTTTTCCTTAGTATCTTGTTTGACTGATCCTCGACTCAAGGTTTTTTTCTATTTTCTTTAAAGGATTAACACATATCGTGATTTTGGTGAAATCACTGATCATCATGTTTGCCATTCATTAATCTCACAAGAGGTCATCAAAGTCCTTTGTTCGCACAAGTATCATCCTTAAGCACAAAACAAAACATTCAAGGAAGCCCATTCCAGTCTTAAAATGCAAGCAGTGGTCGGGTTCAATTCTCAATAGCAGAGATCCTATGAATAGTTTAGATCAACGACTCTCAGGTGATTGAGATCTCAAAGTAGCGCAAGGATTAACAACTAGACAGAGGAGCTGAAGTCCCGAAATAAATCTGAGCCATTGAAGTTTGAGGACATGTGTTATTCGATGTCACACTTCGGAAGATTTAATTCAGAAGATTGCACGAGCAAGAAGAAGAAAACTCCCGAAGCCCAAAATCCCAAAGTAAATCTCAGTCATCCGAACCTAGAGGACATGTGGAGGCAGATCCCTCACTTTGGAGATTCGACACTCTAGAGGATTGTGGGAGTTATGCACTGAAAATTCTCGAAGAGTAGAAGCTCGAACTCCTAAAATAGTTGTGGACTGTTGACCTCAAACCAACAAGTACCATATATCTTGGAAGCAACCCCGAAGTAAATCTCGGTCATATAAATCAAGAGGCCACACGTCACTAGATCCCTCACTTCAAAAGATTTACTTCGGAGGATTATAAGAGTTGTGCGTAGAAAAGTCCTGAAGAGCCGAATCTTGAACTCCCAAAATAGTTGTGAGTTGTTGATCTTCGCAGCAAGAAGCAGGGTCCATACAAGAGCGACATGTAGCAACAAAAGTGGGGCTTTCCCACATTGTAGATCACAATCAGATCAACAACTCGCATGTATTCGGCATGTCAAAATTGTGAAAGGATTAGTGGCTAGGTAGAATCCCCAAAGTTGCAGATCATGCGACATGCATCCTTCTCCATTAGACGATAAATATTTACTTCAGGAATCCAGACTTCAGGAGTTTCAGCCTCCTCACTCTCATTTTCATCTGAAGCGTTTTATCCTGAAGTCCACAGATCCTTGTTGCGTGTCCTCAGATCGACAATTGTCATTCACTTCGGAGCTCTAGATCTACATACAGACCTCTCTTGAGCTCTGAAGTGCCAAGGTATGTGGCAGTCATCAGTTCAGACATGTGGCACTCCTGTCATTCATGACACCTGACATCCATATGGAAATCACATGTAGCACTCAGTCCAGACACATTTGGGCATATCATCCTCTTGTTTCCAAGTGACATGTGTCACCTCTATTTTCATGACATGTCAGCATAGTGATGTCATACCACCATGTCAGATCATCCTCTAGGAAGTCGTATTGTTCAACGCCATAGTAGCACCATGTCCAAGCATGGTTAGAAAGACCCTAAAGATGGTAGGCAGATAAACTTTAGCGATGGAGCTAATTTTAGTAGGTGCGCCCAAATCACAGATTGTGATCAGATCAATGGCCTTGTTTCATTGCGGGGACACAACATGCTCGAACGATAAAATTCTTGAGCGGTCCCGCAATTGAAACCATGGTATATAGAATGAGCTACAACGCGGAAGGTGGTGGATTGCAGACTCAAAAGCGGTGTGAATCTAAACCGCCTTTGATGGCCCTGTAATCACATGCTCATTTAGCATCAAATCATAAAGAAGCATGTGGTAGTCCCCTAGGCATTAAGCCTCATCCCGGTCCGGATGAAGGATCAGTTAATGAAAAAGGAGTGGTGGTTGAAACCATGACTCACTCCATAAATAAAAGGCATGGAGGGTCTAGCCATTGAGACAGAGTTGTTAGCCCGAGGTGCCATGGTGGACAATTTTTCCTACAGGCCCATGTTGAGCTGAATTTGCATCTGAGAGGAGGATGCACGCACAGTCTGATAGAAGAATGTGCAGACGAAAGGCTTTGAATAGACGGTCAAATCACACCCCTGGTAATTGTGGATTGATATGAGTATAAATAGATTAGTTCAATATTTTGTTAAGGTTTTCAACTGGTTGAGCAGAGCTCCCTATTTTCTAATATTTGGATGAAAGAACTGTTCTTTGGTTATGTATCAAATTTGAGACTTTTGCATTAATAGAAGTCATCGTCTTTCATCTCTTTGTTTAAATTGTGCTGAAACACTCAGGCATGGAGGATCCATTCGAGGGTTGTGATTCTATTGTAATGTAGGTTTGATTATGTTAGTGTTGTGACTAGTTTTAGTCACCTTCCTTGTTATCTTATTTCCCCTTACGTTGAAAGGCTCGGGCATGGAGGATCCAATCGAGTTATTGTAGTTTCATTGTTATGTAGGTTTGATCATTATGCTGTTGTGACATATTTCAACATCTAAAACTTGAGTTCAAGAGTTATCTTGAGCCTGATTTTTTCTTCACCAAGCTACTTGAAAGACAGATTCCCATGGCAGACTTGTCCACCTTTCTCACTAAGTCTTCCTTCTTCCCACCCTTAAACTCAAATTACTGACTGAAGTTAATGAGGCCCTCACTTCCCTGTGCATTACTTGTCCAGTTTCTATGATTAAAATCATTCTTGTACTGAGTTTTGTCCCTTTAACCTCCACTCATAAAACCAACATCCACCAAACATTATGATGGGTACTAGGCTTATCCTCTTGCAATATGAGGGTAAATCTGAGTGCCAACATTCATGGTGTCATTTTCGGGGAATGAATTGAATAAATTTCCCTAGGATAGAACAACAAAGAGACTATGATTCTGAATGTGCATCATAGATCAGTAACTTGAATATTGTAACTTTCACCTGGCGACTCTAGTGTTTCAGTTTTTGCTCCCAAAGGAAAACACACGAGATCTACTCCTCAACTGCCTCTAGCAATGCCTGAAGCTGACCCAGAGAAGATTATCAAGAAAGGAAAGGCCTCTCAAGAAGGAATTTTAGTTGTCGTACCAGGTGATTCTGGTAATTTACATAATTCTTCTCCAAAAAATCCAGTAGTTGCATCTAATTATTCTTTTATACCATATGTTTGAGTTTCTAGAATTTTAAATTTTGGGAGTGTCCCTGTTCAATTCTCCCCTTCTAGGTCTTATTTAGAAGAAATTTTTGACACCCTTGTTTCCCTTGAGATTGTAAAGTGGTTTAGACCCAGAAACTTAGAAGATTGTCCCACCTTAGGCCTTCCTACTCCTCCTCCTATCATAGTCGTTGCATATAAAGAGGGGGAAAATTCTTTTGCCTTGAACCCCATATCATTCTCCCCAAACACTTAGTCATTTCCTCTTTCTCCTAGAAACACAACTGCGGTCCTACTTGCCCAGACTCCATCTCCCCCTAGTTCTCCTACATTTCACATACCAATGGCAGGTTCTAATGCTCATAGAAACAAAATGGATGCCATTGTGGCTTCTAGGTATGCCCCTCTTGTTTTACCCCAGCCTATGAATTCCCTCCCAATTGGAGATTACCTCAAGTACATGCCCAAGTTTACATGAGAGGAAGACATAACCGATGAAGAACACCTTTCAACTTTTTACAGTTATGCAAATAATCTTAATATTGAAAATGAATATGTTTGGTTGAGAGTTTTTGTATAGAGCCTTGATGGCAAGGCTAGAAAATGGTTCAGGGGCTTGAATCCTAGATCTATTGATGGGATTGAAGATCTAGACAATGCATTTTTAATACATTGGGGGGGTAAAAAGGATTTCCTTTATTATATTACAGAGTTTGGGTCACTTAAGAGAGTAGAGCGGGAGTCTGTCTCATACTTCTACAAGAGATTTAATAATATGTACAATAAGATTCATGCTGAGATTAAGCCTTCTGAAACCTCTGCCAAGATAACTTATGCTAGTGATTTTGACCCTGAGTTTTGCCTCCTGCTGAGAGAAAGAAGAGCTACCTCCTTGGATCATATTCAAGATGCAGCCCTTGAAGTAGAATCCAATATATTGGCAGTTGATAAGCTTAGGAGTAAGGCTGATAGAGACAGGAGAAAAGGTAGGGCTGGAACTTCGACCTCTGGTTCCTCTGCTTCCCACCCTCAAGTTGATGAGTTAACAAAGCTAGTAAAATCACTTTATGCAGAAATGAAGAAATTGAAACTTGAGGGGAAACATGGCTATAAGAACTCCCAAAATACGGACAACATGGTTAATTTCAGGAGACCAAATAATTCACCTCAGATCATCCATAGGGATCAAAGAAATAGGGATAGGGGTGATCAAAAACTCCAAGCCCCTCTCCAAAATAACCTAGTTACTGATGAGAGAGAATAGGAGGAATAAATTGATCCCGAAATCCATTGTCTTGGTGAAATATCTTCATCCCCTCATTTAACTCAGCCTGCATATGAAGAGTCCCTCATGGATAGCCAACTAAATGAGATGAGCAAAGGGGAAAGGACTAGTGGCAATACAAATATATAAAACCTTAGGTCCAAGAAGAAATATGGAAAGCCTGACATTCCTGAGAAGCCTACTAGAACAGAGCATCATGTTAAGGAGGTGGCAGCTAAAAACAAATAAAAAGAGGCACAAGGCCCCTAGACAATGGTTAAAGAACCTATCCCAGAAGAAAATGAGATTATGAAGCCTCCCTCCTCGTTTATCTTTGAGAATGAGATTCAAAATATTAAGATCCCTATACCTCTCTTGGAGCTAGTTAAGCATGAGGATTTCAAAAGGTACCTCTCTAAAGTGTTGCAGCCTAAGCATTCATCTTATTCCATGGATTCATTCAACCTCCAAGATGAAAATCCTTCTATCATACTGGGACCTTTGGTGGAGGATAGAGATGAATCCCCCCCTCCTTTCTATACCTCATTGAACATCCATGATAAGGTGTTGCACAATTGCTTGATGTATTCAGGGGCATCTCATAATATCATGCCTAAGATTGTCATTTAGGAGCTCGAGTTGGAGGTTACAAAAACTTACCATGGCCTATACTCATTTTATTCTAGGAAGGTGAAGTGCCTTGGGGTTATCAAAGACTTGGTTATTTCCTTGTTCCAATTGCCAATGAAAAGTGTGGTCATGGATATTGTGGTGGCTGATGTCCCCCCTAAGTTTGGGATTCTCTTGTCTAGATCTTGGATTAAAATACTGGGGGGAACTTTGCAGATGGATATTTCATATGCTATTATCCCTATATTTGGGGGAGAGCATAGAAGAATTTATAGGGATTCAAAACTTGCTTACATTATTAGTGATCAAGAAAATCCGACCAACCACCCCATCTTTGCAGTAGACACTGATCTAGGAACCAATATGTTACAACTCACTGATGGTCCTCAAGCACCTATTGAAATCATAAAGCAAACCACCACCTCTTGTGAAGACCCTCCTTCCAATATATTTGTTTGGAAAATGTTTTTTGATGGAGCCTCCTCCAGGGAAAGTGTTGGGGATGGGGTATTTTTCATTTCCTCGATCCAACAAACCATATCTCTATCTTATAAGCTTGAATTTGAAGAAAAAAACAATGTGGTAGAATATGAGGCTCTTGTTTTGGGTTTGATATCTTTCAAAGACATGAATATTGAGGAGTTATCATTATTTGGATATGTTGAGTTAATTATACATCATGTCAGAAATTTGTATCAGGCTAAGCACCCCAGGTTAAGGGCCTACAAAAACGAAGTCTGGGATATTGTTGATAGTTTCTTCTTGCATTTTAATATCTCTTTTGTTCCAAGAGAGGAGAACACTATGGAATATGCCTTGGTTGTTTCAACAAGTAAGTTCAGGGTTCCTTTGCCCCCTAAACTCAAGTATGATGTGGAGGTAAAATACAGGCCCTCTATTCCTGACAATGTCAAACTTTGGAAGGTTTTTGAGGATATTCTTGAGATAAAAAAGTTTCTTCATACTGTGGATGAATTCTTTGATTTTCATATTGATTAGGATCAGGATACTGAAGGAATCCCTCATGCTGATGTTTTCCTGAATAAAATTGTTGACCATCATATTGTCCAGTTGCCAAGTAACCATATTCCAAAGGGACTTGTCCCCTTGGAAAGATTGTTTGACAGAAATGATGTTGTTGTAAAGGTTAAAATTTCAACTGAAGAGGGTGATGTGACTGAATGCAATTTAGGATCAGAGGAGGATCCCAAATATGTCAAGTTGTCTAGCATTCTATCAAAGGAGCAAAGGGTTGAGTATGTCAAGATTTTGAGGGAGTTTGTTGATGTTTTTTCTCGGAAATATGAATAGTTAAGGACATATGACACCAACATCATTGATCATAAGATCCATTTGAAAGAAGAGGCCAAACCTTTCAAGCATAAAATCAGACAAATAAATCCTATGTTGCTTACTATTATAGAAAAAGAAGTAAAGAAGTTGTTGGATGCCCAGATCATCATCCCCTTGAGATATTCAAAATGGGTGGCTAATTTGGTACCTGTGAGGAAGAAAAATGGGGAAATCAGATTATGTGTAGATTTCAAGAATTTGAACAGGAGCTCTAAAACGATAAATACCCCTTGCCAAATATGGAACACATTTTGGAGAGAGTGACTAGTTCATCTAGGATGTCCATGATTGATGGATTTTCTGGCTACAATCAGATCTTTGTCCTTCCTAAAGATAGAGAAAAGGAAACCTTCTCTACTCCTTGGGGCACATTCATGTATGATAAAATTCCCTTTGGATTGATGAATGTAGGAGAAACCTTCCAGTGAGCCATGGACATTGCCTTCGTTGGGGAAAAGGATAAATTTGTATTCATCTATCTGGATGAAATTACATTATTCTCAAGCTCCGATAAAGAGCATTGCCATCATCTGAAGAAAGTCTTCTTGATGTGAAGAAGGTTTGGTCTCTCCCTCAATCCTAAGAAATCTTTGTTTTCTATGAGGGAGGGTAAATTATTGGGGCATATTGTGTCAACAGAAGCTGTAAGAGTTGATCCAAGCAGAGTACAAGCCATCCAGACCTTCTCTTTTCCTAGATCCAAGAAAGAGGTTTAGTCTTTCTTTGGTAAAATCAACTTTCTGAGGAGGTTGATTTCTAATTTTGCTGAGTTGGTTAAGCACATTACAACCATGCTTTAAAAAGGGAACAAAGTGAAATGGACTGCTAAGTCCAGAAATTCTTTCAACCAAATCAAGATGACTGAAGCACATGTGCTCATCAACCCTGACTATTCTAAGGAATTTATGATATTTTATTTTGCCTCATATGATACATTGGTTGTTGTTTTGCTACAGAGAAATACAAATGGGTTAGAGCAGCCTATTTCCTTTTTTATCAGATCATTGAGGGATGCATAAATGAGATACAATATCATGGAGAAGCAGGCATATGCTTTCGTCAAAGCCCTCAAGGATTTCAAAATCTATGTCCTGCATTCAAATATTATTGCATATGTCCCCTCGGCCTCAATAAAAGAGATTTTGATCCAACCTAATATAGATGGGATGAGAATAAAATGGATTCCCAAAATTCTAGAGTTTGACCTTGAAATAAAACCCACCAAATTGGTGAAAGGCCAAGGTTTATCCAGGTTACTAGTTGAATCAAATTGCAAGGCATTGGGGATTAATTTCATGAAACACACTCAAAAAATGAGAAAAATGAGATTGTTGATAAAGACTCTCATGTCATCCTCAACTTAGTAGAATGCACCTGGTATAAAGACATCATATATTTCCTGCAAAAGTTGAGGCCTCCTAATGGTGTGGACAAGAACAAGGCAAGAGATTTGAAACTCAAAGCAATCAAATATTGTCTCATTGATAAGTTTTTGTACTAGAAGGATCCTCGAGGAGTTCTGTTAATATGTCTAGACCCACAGGAAGCCCAAAAAGCCATAACAGATTTTCATGATAGCTTGTGTGGAGGACATCATTTTTGGAGGACCACAACCTACAAGATCCTCATAGCTGGGTATTTCTGGCCTAGCCTTTTTACTGATGTTTGTGAAAATATTAGATCTTGTGTAAATTTTCAAAAGTTTTCTGGAATGCATCAGCTCAAATATTTGCCTTTAAAGCCTGTAATGGTTTCAAGACCTTTTCAGCAATGGGTTCTTAACTTCATTAGAGAGATCCGCCCATCCTCAAGTGGCCAAAATAGGTGGTTTTTCACTGCCACTGATTATTTCACCAAATGGATAGAAGCCATCCCTACAAAGAGTGTCTCCCACAAGGTGATCATGATTATCTTCCTTGAAGATATCATGTCCAGATTTGGTTGTCCAAGAAGGATTGTTACATACAATGATGCCTCATTCAAAGCTGAACCATTAATCAAGTTCTGTGAGTAGTATGGGATTACACTAGCCCATTCTACTCCCTACTACCCTCGGGGAAATAGTTTAGTAGATTCCTCCAAAAAATCCTCATAAGTATCATCAAAAAAATTTTAGAAGACAACAAGAAATCATGGGACTCAAAGCTGAAATTCGCCTCACGGGGTGATAGAGTTACAACAAAAAGGTCACTTGGAATTTCCAATTTTCATCTTATGTATGGGGTTGAGGATATTTTTCCTACTCATCTTGCCTTTCCTATGGGAAAATTCCTCCAGGACTACAAAGGAGAACCCGATGATATGGTCAGGAGGATACTGCAGCTGGTAGAAGTACAACAGATTAGGGAGAAGTTGCTTGATAAAGCACATGATCATCAACAGAAAATAAAATGAGCCTTTGACAAGAGGGCAAGCAAGGAATATTTTCAGCTAGGGGATCTGGTGCTCAAATGGTATGCCCCCAAGAAAGACAAAGGAAAACATGGTAAATTCGAAGCCTTATGGATTGGTTCCTTCAAGATTGTTGAGGTATTTTCAAACAACACTTATAAATTGCAGAACTTGAAGGATTCTGAAGTTTTTGGTGGCCTTGTCAATGGGCACTTTCTGAAAAATTATTTTGTTTAAGCTGCGATCGACGTTCCACCATTGTAATTACCACTTCCTTTTTATTTCTATTTCAATAAGAGATTCCATAACAAAAATATAAGGCACTGGAACTACACGTTCTTGGAAGCTCTCAGGGAGCATGCCATCCCCTCTGGAGCCAAATGTTATCACATAAAGTTGTCAAAGGTCATATGTGTTAGCTGTGAATACCCAATTCTGCACCCATGCTTTGTCTCTCTCTTTTTAGCACACCATTCCTAGGATTTCCCCCCCTTTTGGTTGATAAATTTGATTCCCCTTTCCGATCAATGATCGGGTCTTCCTTAGTATCTTGTTTGACTGATCCTCGGCTCAAGTTTTTTTCTGTTTTCTTTAAAGGATGAACACATATCGTTATTTTGGTCAAATTATTGTTCATCTCATTTTCCATTGATTAAGATCACAATAGGTCTTGCAAGTCCTTTGTTCACGCAAGTATCATCCTTAAGCACAAAACACAACATTCAAAGAATCCCATTTCGGGCTTAAAATGAAAGCAGCGGTCGGGTTCAATTTTCAACAGTGGAGATCCCATGAATATATTAGATCAGTGGCTCTCAGGTGATCAGGATCTCAAAGTAGCACAAGGATTAACGACTAGATAGAGGAGTCGAAGTCCCGAAGTAAATCTGATCCATTGAAGGCTGAGGACATGCATCAACGGATCTCACACTTCGGAAGATAGCACGAGCAAGAAAAATAAAACTACCGAAGCCCAAAATCCTGAAGTAAATCTCATCCGTCTGAACCTAGAGGACATGTGGAGGAAGATCCCTCACTTTAGAGATTCGACACTCCAGAGGATTGTTGGATTTATGCATTGAAAAGTCCTAAAGAGTCGAAGCCCGAACTCCCGAAATAGTTGTGGACTACTGATCTCAAACCAACAAGGACCATTGATCTTGGAAGCAGCCCCGAAGTCCTAAGGATCCCAAATTAAATCTTTTTCATCTAAATTAAGAGGCCACCTATCACCAGATCTCTCACTTTGGAGGATTGTAAGAGTTGTGCATAGAAAAGTCTCGATGAGACGAAGCTCAAAATCCTGAAATAGTTGTGAGCCATTGATCTTCACAGAATGAAGCAGGGTCCATCCAAGAGAGGAGTGTGGAAACAAAAGTGGGGATTTCTCAGATCATATATCATGATGATATGAACAACTCACGTGTATTTGACATGTAAAAATTGCACAAGGATTAGTGGCTAGGAAGAATCCCCGGAGTTGCAAATCATGTGAAACGCATCCTTCTCCATCAGATGGTAAAGATTACTTCGGGAATCCTAACTTTGGGAGTTTCAACCTCCTCACTCTTGTTTTAATCTAAAGTGTCTTCCTCTGAAATCCACAGATCCTTACCGTGTGTCCTCATATCGACAATCGACATTCACTTCAAAGCTCTATCTCTACATATAGACCACCCCCGAGATCTGAAGTGCCAAGGTACATGGTAGTCATCAGTTCAGACATGTGGCGCTCTCGTCAGTCATGACACCTGGCATCCATATGGAAATGACATGTGGCACTTAGTCCAGGCACCTTTGGGCATATCATCTGCTTTTTTCCAAGTGACACATGTCACCTCTCTTTTCATGACATGTTAGCATAGTGACGTCAGACCACCATGTCAGATCATCCTCTAGGAAGTCTTCTTGTTCAATGCTAGAGTAGCACTATCTTCAAGCACGGTTAGAATGACCCTAAATATGACAGGCAGATAAACTTTAGAAATGGCATAAATTTAGCAGGTGTCCCTAGAATGAAGATCGCGTTCATATCAACGCCCACGTTTCATTGCAGGGACGCAACATGCTCGAACAATAAAATTATTGAGCGGTCCCACAATTGAAACCATGGTATAGGGAAAGAGATACATGGTGGACGGTGGTGGATTGCGGGATCAAAAGCGGTGTGAATATAAACTGCCTTTGACGACCCTGCAATCACATGCTCATTTAGAATAAAATCAAAAAGTAGCGCATGGAAGCCCCCTAGGATTTAAGCCTCATTCTGGTCCCGATGAAGGATCAGTTAATGAAGAAGGAGTGGTTGTTGAAACCTTGACTCACTCCATAAATAGAAGGCATGGAGGGTCTGGCCGTGGAGATAGAGTTGTCATCCCGAGGTACCATGGTGGACAAGTTTTCCTACAGGCCCATGTTGAGCTAAATTTGCGTCTGACAGGAGGATGCACACACAGTCTCACAGAAAAAGGAGAAGACGAAAGGATTTTAATAGATGGTCAGATCACACCCCTGGTAGTTGTGGATTGATCTGATTATAAATAGATTAGTTAAATATTTTGTTAAGGTTGTCAACTCGTTGAGCATAGTTCCCTATTTTGTAATATTTTGATGCCAAAACTGTTCTCTGGTTATGTATCAAATTTGAGACTTTCGCATTAATAAAATTCATCTTCTTTCATCTCTTTGTTTAAACTGTATTAAAACACTTGAGCATGGAGGATCCAGTCGAGGGTTGTGATTCTATTGTAATAAAGGTTTGATTACAGTAGTTTGATGACTAGTTTTAGTCAGCTTCCTTGTTATCTTATTTCCCCTCACGATGAAAGGTTCGGGCATGGAGGATCTAGTCGAGTTGTTGTAGTTGCATTATGATGTAGGTTTGATAATTATGCTACTGTGACATATTTTAGCATCTGAAACTTGAGTTCAAGAGTTCTCTTGAGCCTGAGTTTTTCTTCACCAAGTTGCTTGAAAGCCAGATTCCCATCGAAGACTTGTCCACCTTTCTCACTAAGTCTTCCTTCTTCCCACCCTTAAACTCAAATCACTGACTGAAGTTAATGAGGCCCTCACTTCCCTGTGCACTGCTTGTCCATTTTCTATGATTAAAATCATTCTTGTACTGAGTTTTGTCCCTTTGACCTCCACTCATAAAACCAACATCCACCAAACATTGTGATGGGTACTGGGATTATCCTCTTGCAATCTGAGGGTGACTCTCAGTTCCAGCACACTCATTATCCCAAAGGGCATACAATGATATGCAAAAGTGCCCCGCCTCATCGTGAAAATGGTTTCTTTAGGATTTATTTTAATATAATTGTAGCTAGAAAATATGTTTAAGAGGAACATCATTTATAAAATGACAATATGTTATAAGATAACATCCATGAAATTCAAAGGGAAATTGTCTTTGAAATTACCTCATTCAAATATCTAAAATCCATGCAAATCCACTGTCATCGGTCTTGTTGGCACATGGGCAGACCTAGGGTTCAATGCTTCAACAACGCACCAACAAAACCCTAACTACTGACCCTTTAGGGAACAACTGTGAAGAAGATGAAGTCTCACCCAAGGTAGAGGCAGGGGGGGTTGCAGGACTTAGGTGTCTACAACCAAGCTAGGACACATATCTATGATTAAAATACTTGACAGATCACTTAGCCAATAACATGCATTAGTTCATAAGTCCTATTCACATTACAGATTAAACCCTAATTACAGATCAATGCAGTAGAAACCAAGATCAAGTACTTTCGATCACCTATCACATAGCATTTAATTAGATTTAACAATCAAATATCATACAACACTAAGAATCCACAGATCTATCTATCATACATCAAGATCAATGCACTAATCATATAAACACATAAACAACATGAGAAATATTGCACAAAGCACATCAGAACATAGGATATACGTGGTTCACCCTAGTGTGGGGCTACATCCAACAACTTCATCTTCTCTTCTTTATTAGTCTGCAATCTCTTACATGCGTCTACTCCTGTGCACAGATCCAAGCCTCATACTGGATAGGTGATATGTGCACCACGCACTAGATCCACCTTCCTCCAAATCAGGTCAAGGCACAGAGCCAACTCCTTGTTAGCATAAAGCCTCTTACAATCACTTGCACTCAGCTTTGCAAGTATTAACATGCAGTATGCACAAAATCCAATAATTTTTCTTCGCACTTAACAACCTTTACATATTCTTGCACGAAGTCAACTTAGACAGCTAACATGTGGTGCACTTAGCTCACTGCTTGTTCCCTAAGACAATCATATCTACTTCTTACATCACTTAGCTACTTATTTATATAATTAAAACAAGGCCCAAACATGGGTAAACCCATGGGCTGACATCACATACCCATTACATAGTCCCTAAAAAGACCAAAAATCCCACTCCCAAGGTACCTTAGTACAATCCAACAAATGTGAATAAATGATCTAAAGTTGAATATTCGTGGAGTCATCCAATTAGAGGTTAATGATGTAAACCCACTGTCGGAGGTGAGGAGGTCTGTCATTGAGGCATGCAGGTCCCAAGGTACTAACTAGTTTCTAAGTTAAATTCTCAGATAATTTGTTGAATTCGACAAGAAAAGGACTCGTCAAAGGAGGGCCTTGATGTATCCCCCATCACCGACACAAAACTCACATAGATATGTAAGATGGTGAATCAAATGAGTATGGACTGACATGGGCATTGAAACTGGAAATTTGTGATGGTTTAATCTCAAGGAAGATACTTTCCTTGAACACTGAGGCACAACATGACTCAATAGCATAAACGTAACATGGACCAAAGAATAATGCAATGGATATTGTGACATTCATTAGGTGACCCAAAGGAGTGAAAAGACTTAGGGGATTGGTGTAGTGCAGAGGTTCAGCGGGTTATCCAAGTATTCAAGATGCAGGTAGAAACAATGTGCCATGTTCAAGGGCGACTACAAGAGTGACTTGTGACAATTCTAAAAGATAGCTTGGCTTGCTTCCTTCAATTTTTTCCCCCATCCAGATAGATGAGTACCTATTTTTTTTTTTACAAGCTCGAGGAGGATAACACATGCTTGGTTTATTCACCTTCAGTAAGTCCCTCTTCCTTTGTTTAACGAACTGGAAGAAGTAAGGGTTCGGTCCCATATCGACCCTTCAATGTGTGATTTTAACGAACCCGGAGAAGGAAAAATCGATGGTTTTTCATGTTTAAAGAGTCTGAAAAGAACTTAAAGGAGACTCCAGGGTTGTCCTTTCTCGTAATTTTAGTCTCCGAAGTCTGAAAAAGAGATAAACTGCTACTTAGGAGATTCCCTTTCAAAACCTTTTAAATGAGTGTGGAAGGAAGCAAGATCACTCGACAATCTTTTCATGTTTAGAGAGTCTGAAAAGATCTTAAAGGAGACTCTCGAGTTTCCTTTTTTGTGTAACCTTTACGAGTTTGAAAAAGTGATAAAGGTCTACTCGGTTTCATTCTCATGTTTTTTTCGAGCGTGAGAAAGAACAAAGATTTTGCTCGTCAATGTTACAAGGTTTGTCAAAAAAGATACTCCTTTGAAGCCTGCAAATATAGACAATTTTGCATCCAGGGTATTAGTGACTCCTCAAAAAAGATTAAAAAACCCAAAATAAACTTTATATTAGAAAAATATCAGCCCTAAAATAGTGAAATAGGGTTAGAAATTTCATTTACCATTTCATTTTCACCAATTTCTTCTAGCTTTGGAATTTTCAATCTTTGGAGGGAGATTTTCAAGATGCAAGAACAGGAGCTATGATCGACTATTTCTACTTTTGTCTGGACTAGGTTGGTTACTTTACCATTTCAATAATTTCTCATGGTTTAACATTGCATTTTAGCTAGTTTTTAGGCTGTTCTGGGATCCTTAGGAAGTCCTAGGCGTCGAACTAGATCTACACTCCCTCAAAGTGGTGAGGGGAGCGTCATTCGTGTTTTCGACGCCCTGGTGCATGTACCTGGGGAGCACTAGCTCTCTGTGAATAGGCTCAGGGGAGCGCTGACGCAGAACCAAAATATTTGTTGCTTTTTAGGCTAAAAATACCCAATTTTTTTCTATAAGAGGTTGACTAAAGGCATTTAAATGGTTGTATTTGCAGTTTTCATGGATCATAGCCATGATTGAATGGAAGGAACGCAAACATGAGTTCGAAGATATCACCACATTGAAAAACCCTCAAGCAAGGGATGCTTTGAGAAACTACGGTTTCCTCAAGTATTTCAAATTACAGAAAATGAATAAAGAGGCTTTGTTACTTGAGTACCTGATTGGATTATGGGACGATGTTGATCAGGCATTCCATATTGGAACACAATTGCTCAAAATTTACCTCGACGATGTGTATTTTTTGACCGGCCTCTCAAGAAGAGGGTATTCTATCCTTGTTTTTGGGCATTGGACAACTTCTCAGCCCACCGAGGTATATGTGGTTGACCACTATATTATGGGATCTCGATTAGTCGGGGAACAGATCGTGATCAAGGACGTGAGGGATTTGTCATTGAGATCGATTATATTTTCCATTACCAACTTGGCAGGTAGTACGAGTGCTCACCTAGCTTCAAAATCTCAAATGTATTATTCTCTACAATGTGTGGAGCCCGGATTATTTAATTGGAATGTAGGGTTCCTTCAGAACGTGAAGGAACAAATCACAAAATCCAGGATTGGAAGGCATAACCAGTTTGGCTAAGACTCTTTCTTAGTTTCATTATTTTTGTAACAAATACCCCAGATGTAGCCACATATTGCATTGATAGCACGATTGACGATAGAGCCACGCATGGAAATATGGACTAGTTTGTCCCCAAGATTGCGGAACGAGGCCTTAGCGTTCAAGTTCACAGTCAACTTCTTCGCTTGGTGAAGAAGGATTTTGATTGTTATTGACGAATTTCCATATGCCAGAGTGGATTTCCGGGGTAGTGTGGACTTAGTGCTCCCAGAGGGAATCGACTGGGATGTGTCAGGTACGAAACCAAATCTTTTCATGTATTTTTTATTATTTTTATGTGTACAAAGAGGGATATTAATAGATATTTTGTTTCATCATGCAAGCAAAAGTGCAACACGTCTGACAAAGATGTAGTCACTAGGGTATTGTGGAGACACGTAGATATCCATGGAGCATGAGGTGGCACTGGGGGGACTTTGAGAGGTCTAGAGGAACCTCTGAGGTCTAACTATGGGTGTCCCTCCTCTCAAGAGATGATACATACCTCTTCATCTGCAGAGGCATACAATAGGGGTTCCTGAGAGTTTGAACCCTTTGCTCCAATGAGTGGCCCATGCGGTGGTGTGATTCTCGGAGCACAACGTGGTGAAGGAGGATTAAGATCCTCCATATACTTTGTAGTATTTTTATGATGATATCATGAGCATGAGGGCCCATATTTTTCCCTATTATGTACTTTTTGATGTAAACAAACTTTTTCTATCAAGCATTATATATATATATATATATATATATATATATATATATATATATATATATATCCGAGTTTTGTGGTGCCAATGATGTTGCAATTTATCTTGTGTGATGTTTTTTAATGTACATGTGATTCATTTTCTTTTAAATTTTTTTATCTATGCGCAATATAACGATCCAAAATATAATTTTCTAGCGAATCTGACGTTGCATTGAGTTCCCTTGGTATGTGTCTGTATTGTGTAAATTCAAACATTCTTTCAAGATGATGAACTCTTAGGTGGAGACATAATAGGACAGGTTTTCGAACAGCATAAACTCGATTTAGTTGACAAACCATGAGTTGAGAATCTAGATTGATGATTAGATGAGATATTCCTAGAGAGGAAGCTTCGTTTAAAAGTCCAATGACAACATGATATTCTGCCAAGTTATTGGTTGTCGATCCTAGGCAAATGCCTCCTGAACTCACCAACTCATCTGGCAAATGACCCAAGCTGCAGAAGCAATGTTCTGGGTGTGCCGACTAGTGCCATCTGCAAACCCGAAAAAGATGGGAAAGGGATATGTCATCTGCTCACGCAATCAAAAGACAAAGTATAAACGGCTAAAACAAAACTCATACATGCAAGAGAAAATACACACCAAATCAAAAATATAGTACAATAGTGTACAAAGCACACATGCTAGATGTTCAATGCATAATACTTCTTGAGTTAAATCCCATTTCAGGGCTCACCAAGAGATATTCCATCGTAGTCAACTAGTTCATAGGCACCTCTATGTAATACATGTTTTACAATATAGGGTCCATGCCACAAAGATTCTAACTTTCATGTCCCTAGTTTATCGTGAGCTTGGTCATAAAAAAGGACTAGGTCTCCTTCTACAAAAGTACGAGGTTGAACGGATTTGTCATATTGACTCTTCATTTGTTTTTGATATGTCTCATTGACAAGAACAACATTGTGACATGTTTTGTCCAACTTAGTTAAATATAGGAATCGTTCCTCTTTAGCAGAGGTGTGAGGAAGGATTTCTAAGGTGAGTTTCAATGACGGGATCTCACACTCGATTGGTAACTCTTCTTCAATGCCATATACCAACTGGAATGGAGTGAATCTAGTTGTAGTTTTCACTGAAGTGCGGTAATCCCAGAGGGTGGAGAAAAGTTGCAAGTGCCAAGAAGTTTTGTTTGTCCCCGCCATGCGTTGAATCATGGTCTTAAGGACTTTTTTGATAGCTTCAACTTGTCCATTTTCTTGAGGATAGTAGGGGGATGATTTTTCATGGCGAAAACCCAACTTGACATGCAATTCACTCATCATCTGGTTTTGAAAATGTGAGTCATGATTAGTGACAATGGATTATGGGACACAAAAGTGAGTGATGATGTGGTTAAAAATGAAGAGAGATGCAATATGGCCATCATTAAGAAATGTAGGAATAGCCTCAACCCATTTAGTGAAATAATCAACGACAACGATGATATAATTGTGCCCCCCAGATGAAGTAGTCTTACATTGCATAAAATCAATGCACCATTTGGAAAAGGGGTCGATCGCAATAATGGGATGCAGTGGAGCAGGGTGGGTTCGTGCCTTTTTGTAAAAAACTTGACAGGGTGGGCATCGTTTGATAGTCTCAATACAATCTTTGAAGATGGAGGGCCAAAAGTAACCGGCATGTAATATTTTCAGGGTTGTAGCCATCCCATAAAGTTGACCGCCACAAGATCCAAGGTGACAGTCATTCAAAACGTGTTCAGCCTCATCATGGGTTAAACAACTTGTAATACAATATCAATACCACAATGATACAAAGTGTCGTCGATGATAAGGTAGCGTTTAGAATGGTGACGAATACGACGACGTTATTCACGAAATATATCAGGCTGGAAACGTTGGGTTTGAAGATAGAGAATAATATATCCATACCAAGAGTTTGACGTGCTAATGAGGAACATAGATTCGTCAGGAAGAGAATCAATTGGATCATTATCTTCATCAACATGGGGAAGATCGTAGATAAGTTCCGCAAAAACCAACGAATTTTTAGCTTTTGATTTGGAAAAATCGAGATTGAATTCTTGAAGAATAATGATCCATTTGGAATATTTCCCCCCAAGGACTTTATGTGTCAGGATATGGTACATGGGGTTCGAGTCCGCAATGACCATGGTAGTGCGTAACGAGATGTAATGGTGAAACCTATGAATGACAATGACAGCTTCCAGAGACAAATTTTCAACGTGTGAATATCAAATCTCGGGACCGGATAAACTCTTTCTGAGATAGTATATCACATGTTCATCACCGTTAGGATCCTCTTGAACTAACACCATGGAAATAGTGGAAGTAGAGGCAGCCAAATAAAGGATATAGTCTCTAGCATAATTCAGAGGATGAAAGAGAGGTGTGTGGTTTAATGCATTCTTAAGAGAATCAAAAGAGAATTGAGCATTGTCATCCCAGATGAAAGGAGTGTCTTTCTACAACAATCTCATAAATACTTTAGTGAGTTCAACATAATTGCATATGAAACGATGAAGAAAGTTTTCTTTCCCTTGCAAACTTTGTATTTGGGTTAGATTATTGGGAGGAGGTAAAGCAAGAATAGCTTTGACTTTCAAGGGATCCACCCTAATCCCATCTTTGGAGATGATGTATCTGAGGAGTCGACCTGATTCGATAGTGAAAATACACTTGTGAGGGTTCAAACGGATATGGTAAAACTGACATCAAAGAAAAATGGCCCGTAAATGACCAATATGGTCTTGTCGAGTGGATGAATTAGTGGGTAAATCATCGAGGAAAGGATCCACAATATTTTTTATATCGTGGAAGGTATATGGCATGGCCCGCTAGAAAGTAGCACCAGTGTTTTTAAGGCCAAAGGGTAGCTTCTGATAAGCAAATTCCCCCCAAGGGAAGATGAAGTTGTCTTATGTTGATCAGCTAGTAAAATATCAATCTGGTTATACCCTGAGAATCCATCCATGAAAGAAAATATAACGCTGCCAACGTGATTGTCAATGATTTGGTCGATAAAGGGTGTAGGGTAATTGTCTTTGGGACAAGCCTTGTTAATGTCCCAATAATTGACATAGACCCGAATGGTAGCTTTTTTTTTAGCAACCAAAATGATGTTAGAAACCCATTCCATCAAGGGGAAAGGATAGATAAAGCCATATTTCAACATTTTTTCAACTTCTGCCTTTATGGCCACGGTTTTCTTAGGATGAACCGAGCGAATTTTTTTTTGTACGG
>ML821738.1:23768-39683 GCA_009831015.1 Picea engelmannii | reverse complement strand
GACACATGTAGGACAAAAATACAATGTTTGTGACACTTGCGACACTTACAATAATGATAATCAAAGTGAGGAATTTTGACGTGTAACAATGATTCCTTTCATAAATAGTATTTTATGGTGTTACCCTACCTTAATGGTTCTTATCTATAAATTCTTGGTTTCTTTCATGGTGAATGCTTTGATATCTTTGGTGTTTATGGTTTATTTCTAAGGTTTTATGGTGGATTATCTATTATCTTTTTGAATTTTTACTACATCTTCTTGATCTCTTTTTTTTCTTCTTTTAACTCATCTTCATTTTTCTGCATCACTTCCATTTTTAATTCATTGACCCATTTTTTTCAAAACCAATCTTTAAATACATCCTATGTGACATTTTATCTATTGTCTTCACCAAGGATTTTCCACCAGTTAAAATCTTCACCTTGAAAAGTAAAAGATGCCAAACAAGGACTTGAAGAATATTTTTTTATCATCCTCAACCATTCCATAGGATTGATTTCATATTTATCTTCATCTCCACTAAATTTAGGTACTTCCAATTATTCTTAATTGAGATCTAACCTAAACCCTCATATTACAACCTCAATGTATTATCAATAATGATATAAAATAGTTATGATCATTCTTTTTGTATATTCTCATGTCTTTTATCTTTCCATTTTTTTTGAACCATCTCAATCAGACATCCCAATAAAAAATTATGATACTTTTTAATTCACATACCTTTTAAAACCCTGATTTGGGTACTTTTTTTCTAGCTAACGTTTATCTCAATGGATCTATGAAATTTCATCCCTCATGAGTTTGGAATTTTGACATGCAATACTTTGATATGTATTCTATTCAATTATGTAGGTTTGACCAAAATTTGATGTTCCAAGTGAAAGTTATGGTAACTTTCCCAAAACTTCTTGATTCTTAGTTGTTTTCCTGATAACAAACTTGTATGGAATTCTATGTGTACAATATTTTATATATACTAATAAAATTTTAATGTAAAATACTATGGTCTATCTTATTTCTATAAATACTAGTGCAACTCAATTTGGACTTTTTTAGATTCATATATGACTATTCTACAAAGATCACCTATTTGAGACTAGTTTTAGGACTAGTCAAAAACCCCAATTAAAATATCCAGTTTTTATGAAAATGTAGCATATTAGAACCCAAAATTTCTATCAAATGTACTTCAATATATATACTCATATTTCTAAAAATTTCATACTATAAAACTTCACTAAAAAAATGTTATAGTGAAAATTCCAATATGATGCGTTTGAGGCTAATTTTAGGACTATTCAAAAACCCTAACTTCCATATGCTATATATCAGAAATTGTAATGAATTGAAACTTGAAAATTTTACTATAAATATTTCTCTATGTCTCCTAAGAATTATAAAAATTTTAGAGTCTGAAATGTTTCCAAAAATAAGTTATAGCTAAAATTACAATATGACTCGTTTGGAGGAGCAAAACCCTGGGATCATACGCTCTAAAACCAAATGTTTAAGATATCATAAGAAACCCAAAGTACAAACTATGTACACCAATATGAGGGTGGAGAAAAACTTCAATATATATAAGATATATGAGTTACACAATAAATTCTTAAAGAATAGGAGAACCTCCTCCAAATACCCAAATACATTCATACATCCAAATCACTTATTCTTAGTAATGACTACATGATATCTATATATAACTATTCACAGATGTAATAACTCTTCAACTAATTCCAAATGAACATCCATATAATCACCTATGATGTGTTCTTGTTCTTCCTCTCCCAATATGGTTGTCCATTCAAAATAATATCCCAATGCCTTGATAGTTTCCCTTGATTTCTCTACTAACAATTATTCTTGATTGATGGTTGTATGCCTTGCTAAGATGGATTCCCAACTTTCCTTTTGGTTGTGATGGTGTCTACGTCCCAAATCGAACCTCTTTAATCATTACTCTGGTAGTCATGGTCTCATTGCACAATAATGTCTTTCCATTTCAAGTTGATATTGTTGGCTCTATTCATCAATAATCCCCATAGAGATTCTAGTGATATGTGTGGTTACCCCATACATTGTCTAGTAGCAATTCTCAAATATGGTATCAATACCAAACTAAGTGTCCTTGTTTGAGGATCAAGTCCATGACTCATACTTGGTCACAACAAAAATGCCCTATGGATACCATTGTGTAAACGAATCCCCTAGTGGATCCATCCACTCTGAAAATGCCAACAATATTATTAAATTTCCAAAATCAAAGTCTTGGTTCTTGACTTGTGAACCCAACATGTTTTAAAATACCTCATTGATGAGGTATCATACCCATTCAACCTTATGCAGTTCACATAGACATCTACAAGATGAATGGCCTCTTTTTAGCATTATCCATTATTATAAGTTTATAACAACCTTGTTGATAACAACTATACTGGAATACTAACCAAGATATAATTAATATATGTTATGTCATAACTAGGGTCCTACTTCTTTGTTTCATATTTCAGACACATGTCTATCTACTACTCTAAAACACATTCCTCATTTTGTTAAATCATGAACACATCCACAATATATTGTCCATCACTAGATAACCTTGTAACAACGTTGATTTCCTCCTCATTAATGAGGATCTTTCGATCCAACCAAATCCCCCCAAAATTCACCCTAGGCAAAAAATACCTTACATGCTTTCACATTGTTGAGGAATTCCCAAAACATGGGACATTTAGCAAGATTAGAATGTTGAACATGAGAAAGGGTTAGAATGACTTCTACATCCTATTCTACTCCCCCCTCCATTCAATGTATTGGTCTGGTGAAAATTTAGGGAATACTTCTTAATTATGGATATCATAATCCACCAACTTCATCTACATGAAATAGCATTTCCATTGTTCTTCCTTATTCACATGCACCTAGGGGTCCAATCTCTCCTCCAAGCATGTTGGGTTTTGCACTTCTAGGATGGGTGTTGGCTTGGGTGTAGGGTTCATACTTAGGGTTCGATAATATTTACCAAGAAGTATCCCATATGCGTTGACATATTCCATCTTCAATGATTGAATGAGGTATCACCCGAATTTCCATGAGAATCATAGAGACCATAGGTTTTGTGCAAGTTTTGAAGGAATAGAAAATATAAGAAACCTTCATCATATATGAATGCATTCATTCATAACTACCACAAACAAATTAATATAAATAGACATACATTTAGACCATGAATCATTAGATGCATAGATAATTTTTCTTTGGACTTTAATCATTAAACTCAGGGAATTCAAATACATTTCCATACATAGAGGTTGAAGCCTACTCAAGATGCATTCACAAAAAAAACGAGATGAGCCATTCACTCTGATATTCTTTCTCTCTCCTATTCCCACACATAATATCTATAAACATAGAAATTATCGCAAAGATGAATTACAACTCTAATTGATCGGCTACAACTTGCTCACAATCCTCTACTTAAATAATAACTACTAGTGAACAAAAACCCAACCCTCACATATCTACATGCATTCCCCATATCTCCCATGGAGCATGGAAATCATAAAAACCTTTCCATCCCACCCACAACCTCAACCATGATCATTTGGTTTGTTACAAAAATGATTACAATCATTGAATATCATTTACGATATGGAATGCATGCGATCTCTTTGAGTTCTCACACACAATACAAAATTGGCTTGGTGCATGCAATAGATCCTGGGCTAGCATAGGTGTTGATCTTGGAACCGAAGGTCCACTTCTTGGATGCATGTCCAATGCTAAATTATGGCATGCTTGTAGTTTATGCAAAACCTTAGGGTGCCAATAGGCCCCCAACACTATTAGTTGGCTCATCCTCAAGCCAATGATGTTCATTACACCATGAAAAAGGATATTGATGACACTATCTTGATGAGTTCTTCGATGAATTCTTTGAAATGACCATGGAACTCATCAAAAAATTATGCCATGTAACATCCCTTAGCCCATTTGAGGTCCATTATGTGCGGACTACTCATAAAATTTAAAATTTAGGCTAACTAATTAATTTCATGTAGCTTACTATCTACAAATTACAACCATAATTAACTTCTATCTCATACCATAAATCTAGTACATATAAAACATGCTAAAATGAACATGAAATGAAACTATTAAACTAAAATAAAACATCATATAAATCCATATTATACACAGAGTTCATGCACAACAATTTAATTCATAAATAACACAAAAACACGAATAAACACTTATCTTTTAAAATTAGTTGTGCAACCAGCTGCTTGAGATAGATGTTCCACCCAACCATAGACTTGATGTTCCAAATATCAACAACAAGTCACCCCTGAGCTGAAGCTATTAATCCATAAAAGAGTGTGATCTCTCACTGTCCACTCACAACTCACAATTCCTACAACTCACTAGTCTTCTCCTACACTATCCAAATTTTCTACTATCTCTCTTAATCTAGACCTTCCCAACCCAAGGTATGTACCCCTTCATTGATATCAGTCCCTCGAGTGTCCCTTAATTTATTAGGCTCTCTCTAGCATAGGTAACCAAGAATATCTTGTCTTGGAACTCAAGGTAACTCACTGCTAGGAAAACCACTGAAAACAACAACAACAAACAATTGTTGTTATAATGCAACTCACACAGGAGTTCACTCTTCAAGACTAAAAACCCGACTCTTCAATATTCAACTCCAAAATTCTCCAAAAATGCTCCAACATTCTCTAGAATTTTCCCTCCATGTCCACTTCAGCTCCAGGCTCTATTTCCTTCTCTCTACTTGATGTTCATGCCCAAAACTCCATGTGTAAAAATTGTTGTAGGTTCCCATACGAATTTCCCTCTTTTGGATTTCTTGCTTGAATCACACAATTCCCAAAGATTATTGTACTCAACCCCCATGGTCCCAATAACTATGGGATGTGACTTCTCACACCCACCCTCTTACATGCATTCAATGATTATCTTTGGGAACACTCAATCAGAAACTAGAGTTTAATACATAGTCGTAATAAAATTCAAGAATGTGGGTGGAATTAATTTGACAAGGGTAATTCCTCCTTGGACCCCTCTCTTTAGACATTCTCCTATACCCTCCCCTTTCTTTTGGATTAATTCATCCCTCATTTATGTTCAGGTCCCCTTAGCAGTAGGAATCACATTTTAATATAAAAAATCAGAAATACATTTTACATATACATTGCTTGGTCATAGCCACATATTATATCTACATAAGAATTAATTAAACTAGGGATTATAGTTGGGATGTTTCGTTCCCCTCTGATAAAATTGTGCATTTTCCTCGGTTCAAATTATGTCTATATACATATAAAAACAAATTTACATCACAATGCTTAAAGAAATAAAATTTTGTAACTATACAACTCCAGTGGCAATTCCAACCAAAATATATTATTCTTCTCAACTCGCTAAACAAAGTAATTCACAATTAATTTATCAAAATTAACCCAAGGAATGTGCCATTATTTTATTATGTCCCCTAGTGTAGGTTGGCTAGGACTCTGAGATGTGGTTCCACAACTCTAGCTTCTCAAAATGGAGTTTTGCATTATGCTTTCTTCAAAATTGTCAAAACTTTGTGGGTATTCTTCCCGCATATTTCTTCATGCTCCCATGTAACATCTTTAAGACCATAGTAGGCCCATTGAACCTTTACCAACCCTATGCATATTTTCTTGAGCATTTTGAATTTCTGGTCTAGGATGTGTACTGGTTCCACCGGAAAGTCCCCCTTTACACTCCACTGAGATCACAGTACAATCAATTGTGTGGTTAGGTTCAAACACATATTTCTTTAATAATGACACACAGAATATATTATGCGCTCTCATGGATGCATTCAATTCTATCATGTACGTAATTGGCCCTATATTTTCTAAGATTTCAAAAGGTCCACAATATCTCGCTACAAAATTTGGGCAACTTCCTAATATTAGAAAAATTCTCTTTTCCTTCACTTTTAAAAATACATGTTCCCCGACTTTGAAATCTCTAAAAAATCTATTCTTTTCTACATAAATTTTCTGCCTATCCTAGGTTGTCTTTAAATTGTGCTTGATATTTGCCAGTTTCTCTTTCATTTCCTTTAGCAATTTTGGCCTAACAACTACTATGTTTGCTAGATTATCCCAACTTACTAGTGTTTTACACTTTTTTTCCATATAATGCTTCAAATGGACTCATTTTTAATAAGGCTTGATATCCATTATTGTAATAAAATTCAACAAAATGAAAAAAATATTTCCACTTTGATGGTTGATCCATCGCATACACTATAAGAATGTCCTCAATTATTCTGTTAGTTCTCTCTGTTTTCTCATATGAATCTGGGTGATACATAGTACTGAGATTTAGATTTGTCCCAAAACATTTGAACAAACCCTTCCAAAAAATGGAACTAAACTTTGGATATTTGTCTGAAATTATTGTCTTAGGCACTCCATGTAGCCTAGCAACTTATTTCATGTAGATCTCTAAAATATTTTTTGCCTTGTGTGTTGTCTTCACTATAATAAAATTTGTTGCCTTAGTTAATTTATCCACCACCACCATGATGGAATCATGTCACTTCACTATTCTAGGCATATTTGTAATAAAATCCATCATGAAAACTTCTCACTTGCATTCTAGAATGGGCAATGGCTATAACAACCATGTTGGATCTCTATGTTTAGTCTTCACTTTCTCGCACTCTATACATATGGATATGCAACTGACCACTTATTTCTTCATTCCCGACCAAAAATGTTGGCTTCTTACAATTACAATTATTTTTTGATATCCTAGGTGCCCAACATATGGCACATTATGCATTCCCTTCATCATTGCATTTTTTATCTCATTGGAATTCGATGCATATACTTTTCCCTTGTATATGAGAATTCCATATTCTTTCAACTCATAAAATTTAAATTTCCATTCAAAATATCCTTGTTGTAATGTTTCTTGTATTTTTAAGTATTGTTGATCTGAATTTGTTGTTACAATACTTTTATCTTTCATATCAGTCTTGTACATTCCAATGGTTGTAATATGCATTTCATAAGATATCCTACTAAGTGCACCAACCACTTGATTTTCTTTGCCTTTGATGTGCTTAATCTCAAAGTCATATTCACTAAGGAGTTCTAGCCATCTAGTTTGTCTAGCATTTAATGTTGGATGTCCAAACAAATGTTTTAGACCACAATGGTATGTCCTTAGCTCAAACTTCCTCCCCATGAGGTAATGTATCCGCATTTTTAGTTCTTGTACATTTGTTTCTAATTCCAAGTCATGTGTGACATAATTCCTCTCATGCTCTTTTAATTTTTTGGACACATAACATACCACATTATCTTTTTAACTAAGGACTCCATTTATCCCTTCCTTTCATGCATCAATGCACACAACAAAATGTTCATCCAGATCTACAATGTAACACTCCCATCCACCGAAGGCAGGACATGCTACCTCGTAGAACCACTCTTTCTAAGCTCTGATACCAATTTGTGACACCCCCAGCCACCCAAGGTCAGGGCATGATACCAAAATTATGATATGTTCAAACTCATATACCACATTGTAACACACCCCCAGCCACGTGTTGGGGCACGTCACTTGAAAAAATTCTTCATTTCTACAGTGTGTATATATATATATATATATATAATGAAAATTTAAACAGACATAAACATTCTGCTACAACACAGATTCATGTGGAATTAACAGTAAAACATACATGCAACAAACACATGCAATTATTATAAATAACAGACGTGTACTTAAACAAAACATGTGACATTACCACAATTGATACTTATATTTTAATTTATGTTTGTGAACTACGTGCAGACCTTCCACGAAACTCCTAGCCTTAGACCACACTACTCATCACTCTCAGCAGTGGGTCACCCCCGAGCTGGGACTAAACTCGACCCGGGAAAAGAGATTCCTAAGCTAGGCTGAGACTATGGGAAATCACATAGTAAATCATGAATGATTCCCTCCTAGGATCCAACTTACGTGCACAAATAACATCCTCTCATTCCCCACATGCTTGTCCCACCCCGGGAAGTATACACCTTCATTATTCAACAATCCATCAGCTGCTCCACTTCCTTTCCAAGGCCTTAGAAATAGGCCATATAATAATTCTTAGATCTTTGTAGCTATTCTTGGGCTCCCTATAGGAGAATTTACTTCCCCAGCAATATCTCTCACCTGGAGAGAGTTTCTCACAGTCCTGACAACATGCTTCTTCAATCCATGGGCCTGACAGGATGACTCTTCAAACCCATAGGCCTGACAACCTGCTTCTTTTGTCCATCTCCTAAGTAAAATGGGTAATGGTGATGGAAGCAATAGAACTCGGGTATGGCACATATGATGGAAGCAACATCCAACCATTAAGGCAGGGTACGAGATCAAGCAAGTGCAGGTGCATGCAAGTTACAAAGGTCTACGATGGAGGAGGTTCAACGAAGGAGAGAATGACTGAGTGCATGAGAAACTATCCCCAAAACAGAATAATTCCCCACATATATTTTCATGCACCCTGGATGGCACATGGCTCTCCAGGAGCTCATTTTCTATCCACTTGGAATTCATTCACCTTCCAAAAGGAACTTAGGATAACAGGAGTCATTTCCCAAACCTTAGTATTTTAGGAATATATTATAATATTCCCTTAGAGATAAGCCCACAATATTAGCCCTTTTCCTAGCCTCTTAGCCCCTCCCTTTCCCTTCCTAGTGGATTTTATTCCCCCATTATCTTTTATCATGTTCGGTCTACATGTAGCGATGTTTTATATTAATGATATGATTTTTTACACATACAAAAGTAGGCTCACTTTCCTTTAGCATCTAGGCTCTCTGGCCTAAACATCACATAAGCCTCCTAGATTATAATCACTTGGCTCACCAGCCTACAAAACATGTTTACAATTCAGTAGGGGATTAGGCTTGGGGTATTAAAATCCCCTCCCCTTATTTATGCATTGTCCTCAATGCCTCTTATTTACATAATATCAACAATATTTTCAAAATATTCAAAACAATGTGGGTATTTTTCCGACATAGCATCTTCATGCTCCCAAGTTGCGTCCTTGGGACCATACCAAGTCCATTGGACCTTTACAATCTTTATGGTTCAATTCTGGAGTTTCTTGATCTTTTGGTCCAGTATTCACATGTGATGCACTTGAAAAGATCCTTCTTGATCCAACTGAATCACATTCCAATCAATCACATGATTATCATAATGTATATACTTCTTGAGAAATTATACATGGAATACATTATGAATAGACATAGATACAAGAAATACAATCATATAAGCTACTAGTCCAATCCTCTCTAGGATTTCAAATGATCCACAATACCTAGCTTCCAACTTGGAATAGTTTTTCAACTTCAGGGAAATTTTGTTGGCCTTCACTTTCAAGAATACATGATCACCCACTTTAAACTCCCTGTGAGTTCTACCCTTGTCAGCATAGCTTTTCTGCCTGTCTTGGGAAGCCTTTAAATTATGTTTTATCTTCAACATTTTCTCTTCCATTTCCATGAGCAACTCTGGCCCAACCACTGCTCTATCAGCTAGGTTGTCCCAGCTTATTGGTATGTTTCCTTTCTACCATAAAGTGCCTCAACGGGCTCATTTTCAAATATGCTTGGTACCCATTGTTGTAGTAAAATTCTACCAAGTGTAGATAATCCTCCCACTTTGATGGTTTTTCCATCACATACATTCTTAAAATATCCTCTATCACTTGGTTCACCCTTTCTATTTTTCCATCAAACTCGGGATGATAAGTTGTGATAAAGTTCAGATTTGTTCTAAACCCTTTGAATAATCCCTTCTAGAACTTTGAGGTGAAATTTGGGTCTTTGTCAGACACAATTTTCTTGGGTATGCCATGCAAGCGTGCCACTTCCCTCATATAAATATCAACAACATTGGTTTCCTTGTGAGTAATATTCATTAGAATGAAATGGGTGGATTTAGTAAGCTTGTCCACCACCACCATGATAGAATCATGATGCTTGCTTTTTATGGGCAATTTGGTGATGAAATCCATTGCCACTATTTCCCACTTCCACTCAAGAATGGGAAATGTCTGCAACAATCCATATAGGTGTATATGCTCAACCTTGACCTTTTGACACTCAAGACATTTAGCAATGTACTAAGCAATTTCCTTCTTCATGCCTGGACAATAATATTGTATTTTGACTATTGCAACTGTTTTCTGATATCCTGGGTGTCCAGCATAAGGTACATTATTCATCTCTTTCAATATAATACTCCTTAATTCATGAGAATTGGGTACATGAATTATGTTAGTGTACAAGATAATTTCATCATTTCCCAATTTATAATCTTCAACCTTCCACTGCATTTTACCTTGCTGTAATTTTGTTACTATCTCCATGTACTGCAAATATGCTTTTGCAGCCTCAGAAATTCTGCCTTTAAGACCAGTTTGATACATGCTAATGGTTGTAGCATGCATTTCATGCACTCTTCTACTGAGTGCATCAACCACTTTGTTCTATTTTCCTTTGATGTACTTGATATCAAAGTCATACTCATAGAGAAACTCTAACCATCTACTTTGTCTGGCATTTAGAGTTATGGTTTACTTTGGCTGATCAAATAGATATTTTAGACCATTATGGTCTATCCTCAAATGAAACCTTTTTCCCATGAGGTAGTGCCTCCACTCATCAAGGCATGTACTATGGATTCCAACTCCAAATCATGAGTGGCATAGAGCCTTTCATGCTCTTTCAATTTTCTGGATTCAAAACATGCCACAAAACCATTCTGACTAAGGACTCCACCGAGTCCTTCTTTGCATGCATTTGTGCAAAGCATGAAATCCTCATTAGGATCTGCAATTCTCAGAATTGGAGCACTGGTTAACAACTACTTCAAATATTGGAAGCTCTTTTCACATTCTACTTTCCATTGAAACTTCAACCCCTTCCTTTGAAAGGAAGTGACCGGGTGAGAAATCCTTGAAAACCCTGCAATGAATATTTTGTAGTAGCCAGCTAGACCCA
Organism: Picea engelmannii; assembly: GCA_009831015.1. Classification (NCBI taxonomy): domain Eukaryota; kingdom Viridiplantae; phylum Streptophyta; class Pinopsida; order Pinales; family Pinaceae; genus Picea; species Picea engelmannii. The sequence goes on along the minus strand of ML821738.1, from coordinate 28,590 downwards.
TGAAGGATCTGACTTCTATCAAATTCTTAGGTGTTTTCCACTCTTTAATATCTTCAATATTTTTAGGTTCCACTGCTATCCCTTCTTCAAAGATGATATGCCCCAAATATTGAATTCGATTCTAATAAAATGAGCACTTTCTAAATTTGGCATACAACTGGTGCTTTTTTAACACTTGTAACACCATCTTAAAGTGATGCTCATGTTCTTATTTTGAATAGGAATATATAATGATTTCATCCAAAAGGATAATGACAAACTTGTCTAATTATTCCCGAAAAACACCATTCATTGTGCACATAAAAACAACTGGTACATTTGATAACCCAAATGGCACCACTGTGAACTCGTAATGACCATACCTTGTCCTGAAGGAAGTCTTGCTAATGTCTTCATCTATGATCCTTACTTGATGGTATCCAGAATTGAGATCAATCTTTGAAAATATCCTTGCATCCTTTAACTGATCAAAGAGATCATCAATCCTTGGAAAAGGATATTTGTTCTTTATAGTTACTTTGTTCAATTGTCTGAAGTCATTGCACAACCTCAATTTCCCATCTTTCTTCTTCACAAATAAAACTGGGGCACCCCAAGGTGACACAATTGGGCGTATATACCCCTTCTTCAAAATCTCTTCAAGCTACATTTCCAGTTCCTTCAACTCTGGTGTACTCATCCGGTAGGGATTCTTGGATATTGGAGCTGCTCTAGGCATCAAATTTATAGAGAAACCAATATCTCTCTTTGGGGGTAGTCCTAGTATCTCCTTAACCACATCCTAAAACTCTTTTAGGACTGCATGATCCTAAATATTTGGCACCTTATCCTTAGGTTATTCCTCCATATGAGCTACGAATATTTGGAATCCCTTCATGTAACACTTCTTTAGCTGCATTACTGAGATCTCTCAGATAGTAGTTGCTCTAGGAATTCCTTGGACTGTTCTCGGGTTCCCTTCCTCGTTCAGGAAATCAAATTCCTTGTTATGATAGTCTACGACAACATGGTGGTGTTCTAACAAATCCATACCAATTAGGTAGTCATATGAACCCAAGGGAAGGATGTTCAAATCTACCTTGGTACTTAGCCCATTCATGTCCACTCGACATGATTTAACCATCTCAACAACTTTTCTCTTGGCCCATGTAGCCAGTTGCACCAACCAATATTTCCCATGCTTGCTTCTCGGAAATTGCAATATTTCCACTACCTTAGGATCTATATAGCTATGAATAGATCCTGAATCTATTAAAATAGTAAAGGCATGGTTATTGATCATACCTTCTACTTCAATCATGTGTGATTGAAACTCTGCTTGCTTGTTTTCCATGGCTGCATAGATCCTTCGTACACTTCTTCCCATGTCCTCCATTGTTTCTTCTTGTTGTACATTGTAGACAGCTCTCACTTTGTCACTTCTGTGAGGACAATATCTATACTTATGGTATCATGTACAACCCCAACATTGAATAGGTGGTTTCCTTGGCCTTTTCCCACCTACCTTAGCCATTCTGTGCTCTCTAAAAGATGGTTTTTCTTGAGGATTGTTTCTGAAAAATGGTGGCGTGTTCCCCTTATTCCTTCTATCCCTCTTAAATTTCTTCTTGTCCTCCCAAGCCTTATGGAAAGTACAATTTCCTTTTTTCTGATCATATAATCACTTAGCTCACCTTATGGTTTCCTCCAAATTTTTAGGATCGTCATATTGAATCTTATCACTGATGAAAGATGGAAGCCCACTCAAATATATTTGCATCTTAACTGTCTCATCCTTGATGAAGGATACATACTTCAATAGTTCTAAAAATCTCCTTTCATACTCATCAATCATCATGCTTCCCAGTTTGAGTTCAAAGAAATATGTCATTTTTTTTCATAATATCTCTTGGTCAAGTATTTTTTTTCAAAATACTTCTGGAATTCCTTCCAAGTCACATTCTTCTCTATAATGTGTTGCACCTGCACAAGATGGTCCCAAAACATGGATTCCTTCCCTTTCAGTTGATAAATAGAAATTCTTCCTTCTGCATGAGAAGAATAATTATGTAGTTGGAAATATTTTCTCATGCCCAACAACCATCTCTCGGCATATTCATATTTCTTGTGCTCTCCATCAAAAGTAGGAGGTTTGATCTTGTTCATTTCTCCTTTCAATTCATCCACCCCATACATCTTATTCTTCCTGGAAGGGGATGGACTTGAGCTGCTATGTTCCCTCCTTTTGGATTGTATTTGAGAGTGATGTTTATGTCTTCTATCACTCCTAGATCTTCCTTTTTCCTCAAGGGTCATGTGGCTTCCTAATTTGTTGGAGCCACTCTCCTTATCCAATTTATTTTCAATTCTCTCCAGGCTCTATATTAACTTCATGTTGAAGTATTCCTGTTGTTCCTTGGCCTTCATAAGCCTTTCATTCTAACCCTTTTGACTATGGACATCTGTCTACAATTTTTTGATGGTCTCAACAAGATTTATGTCTTCATCCTTTCCTTCTCCACATCCATTGGAGTTTGTTCCTTCAACACCCAAATGGACATCCATTCCTATAACATCATATTCCTAACTGTAAGAATATTGTGCATCCTCCATCTCTCTACACTCTATGATGATTTTTTTCTTCTTGATAGTTGATAACTCTACAAAATGTGCATCCAACAGAACTCTGTCAGGCCAATAGTCTCAACAATTTCATGAAAAATTGAACCATTCTGGCTCAATAATATATATCAGAGTTCTTTCCTCTGATTTCCTAAGAATTTGACTATTCAGATCCAATTTATGGGCAAAAAATTATATTCTATTGTTCAAGGCCTCTCTAATTCCTACTTTCATGCTCAAATCTGAGTCTTGGGCAGGGAGTTATGGCTATTTGAAAATTGTCTTTCTTGTGAAGTTGATCTTTGCATAGGTGATCTTCTTCTAGAGCTGAATTTTGTTCTCAGACTCATGTTGGATACTCCTGTAAGGTACATATGCATTATTTGTATTTTTAGGTGTATTTTTGTACAATTCAATACCCCACAGACTCCTTCTCTAAGCCCCCTTTTGTTTTGAAAACAATTTATGGGAACTATCCCTTTTTCTTTGGCCCCCAATCTCATGTGATCACGGGATGTGACCAAGCACTAAGTTGATAGGCGCTTATTCGGAGCTTCGGGACTTTGGGGCTCCGAAACTTCATAGTTTCTCTCAAATCCAAGCTTCCAATCCCCCCGGAGCGTCGAATTGGAAAACTTGCAAATAACGGTGGATCAACGGTCCACGACTTTCCATCATTCAATGAATGAGATCCATTACAAGACTCTAGGATTCAATATTTTTCGAAGCACTTCTCAACAGATCCACCGAAATTCCAGACCCACGAACTCATAAACAAAAAATCAATGGATCACGCCTTCTCGTTAACGAATGAACACAATCAACTCTAGGACTCCAGGCTTCGAGAGTTCCATACTATACAAACTCTCAATATTTCTAGAGTGCCAAGTCTTCGGACTGCAGGATCTACTGCAACATATCCTCTCCCAATCAATGGCCATAATTTTCTCCGCAGCTCTGGGCTTAAGGGTTTTCCAAAGAACCTCTCCACAGATCTCCTGGAGTGTCAAATTATTGTATATCTCGTCCTTCCTCCACGTATCATCTCCCAATCAATGATCGATATTAATTCTAGCCTTCAGGAGTTATCGACTCAAAGAACCCTACAACTCAATTCCTTCAGAGTACCAAGTATCCAGACCTTGGGATATGGAACCATGTGTCCACTGTAATCAATGGCTAAGATAAGATTCGGCCTTCAGGCCTTCAGGAGTCCTTGATGCCAACTTCTTATGCCTTGAATCCTCCTAAGTGCCAAGTCTTTGGACTACAGGATCTACTTCCATGTGTCCTCTCTCGATCAATAGTGAGGATATACTTCGTTCTTCGGAGCTTCAAGGGTTTCACCTTCGTCACACTTCATTCCTTCCAAACATTAAAATGGTGAAATTGTGGAGTCTTCATTAGTAACTAAGCACCAAGGGAATGTTACGTGGCAGAAAATAAGGAACATACACGTGGCCCTATCTGGCGGGTGACACATGTCATATACTAACTAGAAAAAATGGTCCTTGAAAAACATGGAACACACTAACGCGTGGAAAGAATCAAGTATGTCCACATCACCCTAGGTGAAGTCAGTAGGCCACGTCACTCTAGTGCTTCACAACTTTGGGACTTCGATACTTCGGAACTTCAGATCATTCCTCAACACTACTCCCCATTTCTTTCGAACACCGAATTCCCAAAATTCTTAACTTTTTGGGGTCCACGCAGTACAACTGTCATCATATAATATGGTGACACGTGGCCCCCATGTGTCAGACTTATATTAGTCCAATAAGGTCATCAAAAGTACAATTTTGAATGACACATGGCATGACTAGGGGAGGTCCACATGATCCCTAGTGATGTCATCATGCCACGTCATACCCTGTGCTTTGACACTTCGTAGCTCAGGCCTTTGGTGGATTTAGTTTCTCCCGAACTCTAAATCGTCGAACTACTACTTCCCAAAACTTCAGAACTCCGGGGCTCTGGGACTTAAGATATTTTCTTAACATTACCTCTCGATTCTTCTAAACTCCAAATCGCCAAACTGTCAAAATTTGCACAGTTGATCTGCGGACACATGTCCTTATTCATGAAATGGTTTGGATGAGTTCTGGAATTTGAGACTTTGGGAAGAAGTCCATTCTGTGTGCACTTCAACCAGTTTCCCCGAACGTAGAACCACTGAACTATTCAGGGAAAATCCATGGTTGTCCTCCTCCTGGATGAT
>ML821737.1:121789-132618 GCA_009831015.1 Picea engelmannii | reverse complement strand
AAAAAAACAAAACTTAAAAAGTTTGGACTACTGTTACATCTATATATTGATATATATTGATATAGATTAGGTGTTTGACTATTTATTATAGATAAGATGTTAGGTATTACAGATAAGATGTTAGGTTCACATTAAAAAAATACACTATATAAGTTAAAACATATTTAATAAATAAATAATACAAATTTCAAAGATTTTATAATTAATATGTAAATGATTTTTTCCTAAACAAAATAATATGTGAAAATGTTGAAAAGCTTTCAACTTAATAAATGCTCGATTAAAATAGTTTTGTAAAAATATATATGTGAAAATGTTAAAAAGCTCTCAACTTAATAAATGCTCCATTAAAATAGTTTTGTAAAAATATAAAAAATTAAATAGTTTTGTAAAAATATAGAAAAGATGATAAGTTGACAATTCTATTAAAAATAGTAAGGGAGATTTAGTCAAATTAACATAAAAATTAATTTTCAAGAATTAAAATATTAAATTAGCTTTTTAAATTAAAAATAGAACAAATAATCAAGTTAAAATAACATAATAATCAATTAATATAAAATACAAGAATAAGAAAATAACATTTATCTAATCTAAATATCCATATCAATATTAACTTCTTCCATTTGTAAAACAATATTTTTATAACAATTAATTTGATTCTTCACTAAGGTATCACATTTTTTGGTTTAGATTAATATCTTAATTTATGAGAATAGGTTGACATAGTAGTCAAATATAAAAGAAAGGAGTAAGTTAAAAAAAGGACAAATTCAAACTTTTTGATGAGTTTGAAATTTAGACAATCTGACTTCTTAAAATTCGCCAAAAACTAAAAGAAAAATGTTAAATATCAATTTTTCCATCAATCAGAACAAATTATAACTTATCACTAAATTCTTAAACATGATTGAATTTGTTCACCGATTAACGTACTTTTAAATAATGCTCCCAATATATCAGCATCAAATAAATTAGTGCAACGTTTCTTCTCATCCTATTCAAGTTACTCTAGTAATATGATTATAAGATCATTAGTCACATTAGAGACTATGCAATAAGATGAGTATATGTTTATCATGATTTCTAACCTACCTAAAATTCTTATTAAATTAAGGGAAAAAATTCACTGAAAAATGATTGAATTTGTTTATTTATTAAGGTATTTTTAAAAGAGAGTGCAACTTTGTAGTAAAACTTAAAAATTAATACTCTTCATATATCATTATAAAAATGTTTAGTGACACCTTTCGGATTCCTAATGTATTTAAATATTTTGTAAAAAAATAAAATTAAACTTTTTAATATTTGAATGATGAAATCAATAGAATAAAAAAAATATGATTTTATAGTTATTTTTTCAAAAGAGTTTATGGTTTTATATTTTCTAAACTTAATAAATTCAACTAAAACTTGAAATTAGTATGTCAAATGTTAATAAAGCATATGCAGATCTTAACATAATGAAATTGGAATAAAGCATATGCAACTCTTAACATATATTGAAAGAGAAATATAGGTGTGGAATTATTTATGGTTTATGCACTCCATACCACTCGATTGGTTACTGCTAACTTAAGTCCAAAGTAGATATATAAGATGAGACATGACAAATTTATATAACATATAGGTGGGAAGAGTCTTCGAAAACGCGAGTGCATTCTCATGAATATCAAACTCCCCTTGTTCACACATGTCGAATTTGTCTTTAAAAGCACAATCTGGTCACACTTGAGCACATTGGTAGTTGAAGACGAACCCCCTTGCAGAGGGGTACCTTCCATGCCCCCTTGAGGGGGGCGATATTTGACACAACTATTTGTTGTTGTCGTGGAGGGAATGGATAAGTCAACACAACAGGTTGTTGGGAATCTTTCTGCTAGGAATAGTAGTGATGAATCTCATCCATTCTTGGGCACTGTTGAGTAAGATGATCATCCCCACAAATCGTGCACATATATTTCACCTTCCTTTTCTCTTCATGGCCTCCACTAGCATTTTTTTGGGTTTGTTGAATCCCATGATCATTATTAGAAGTTTTCTTTGTGTTCTTCTTCTTCCATCCAGGTTGGTGAGGATTCTTCAATTGTGTGGACTGCACCAAATTCACCTCAAAGGTTTGAGTGGTGATTGTTGCAGTTTGAGTGGTGGGCACAACAGCTGGTGGGTTTGATGAGATACTCAATTGACCTAACTGTCTAGCCAACTGTCCCACCGAGACACTGGAAATGGAACCAACCATGCCATCGACATGTGGTCTTCGGTTTGGTTTGTCAGGATCATTCAACGACCTCAATGCATGGGGAATAATATTGTACAAGGTGCCATACTAAGAGTGGATCAAATCTAACTATTGGGCATGACATATAGCTTGCTCCTCGGTCACTACCCCTGCCATAGCAACATCCTTGGTTGTGGGAGGTAACAAAGACTTAGTAAACCAATCTGCAAGGAGTTTGTCGAGAATCTTGGCCCTTATGAGCCTACTTTTCCACCTCCACTCATGGATATGATTAGAAATATGGGTGGCAATATTATGATGCAAGGACATCAAGAGATTTATAATTGTTTCGTACATGACTGGCAACTGAAAGTGTGTTAAGAAAAACATGGCCAAGGCAGTAAAGTTAATATAGGAAGCACATTTTAACTTGATGTACCATTTTGTGGCACTTCTAGTCAAGGTTCTTTGTAAAATATGAAATCGAATGCTATCGCCCATCAATGAGTTGGATGAGTACCAAATATTGTATGTCATTATGTGTGTCGATGGGTCTTCTCCAGGTTTTTCATCAAATTTTGGTGTATCAAATGGTAGCTTTACGAGAATGGTCTATCATGAAGGGTTATGCACGATGGGGTCATTCATCAATTGCGACAAATTTGGAAAATCTAATGTCTCCAAGAAAGGAAATTGTGTATTGGAAAATGGATTCTGGTAGAAATATGAAGTCTCTTGTGAACCAAATGGACCTTGAGGTCACCCCATATTGTAGTTTTCGATGGCATAAGGATTCCCAAAAGGATTATTTCCCCCAAAGGGAGTGCACTCCCAAAATCTTTGTTTCTTCTAGGACCATGAACACCCCCAGGATGATTTCCCCCAGGGACATAAGCACCCCAAAAGGATTACTACCCCCACTATTGTGTGTGCCGCCAAAAGTATTGCTACCCCAAGGGACGTTAGATCCCCCGAAAACATTAATATCCCCAAGATTACTAGGAGCAACTTGAAACCCATAATGGACATTCCAACCAAAAGGGAATCCAATGTTTGGCATTTCTCAGCTTCCTATAAGGATGCCAAAAGTAGATGGAAATCATTCTCATGAATATCAAATTCCCCTTTTTTACACATGTCGCATATGTTCATGCCCCCTTTGATTTTCAAGTTCCAAACATTTGTAGATTCTCAAAACACGATCTCATTTTGTGAAGCTAATGCTTCTTATGTAGTGTCAGAAAATGCTAATTATTTATATAGAGATACAACTTCATGCTCACCACCATAGGGTGCTTTAGATTTCACACTTCACCTCCTATAAGTTTGGCATTCTAATATGCATGGGCTAAAATAATTATTCATCCTTTGTTATCAACCCCAATTGATTAGTTGCAATCCCATGCCTTGCTTGCTAATGAATTTGTGCATAACTTGTTTAATGAATAACACCATTTGTGCATAACACCCAATTAAAAGTGGAGACATTGGGTATATGGTATTGGAGATTGAACAAATTTTAATTACTTATAAAAGAGTTATAAGTAATTAAGCAAGGTTATGTTTTTATTGTGGTTTACTATAAATACTACAAGGAAAACACCTTCTAGCAGAGGTTTTTGTAGAACCTCCCCAAAAGCTTCTCTCTTCTCCATTTATAGCAAAGGTTGCTAGTGGAGGCGAGTAACATGAGGTTTTAGTGAAGGTTTTTTCATTGGTGTGCTTTAATTGGATGAATCTAATGGTGCATTCAAATATATGAGACATCGATGTGTAAAATTATAAAATTCACTAAATCCCATTATACATATTACACAAAAAAAGCTTGGTTTATTGTAGTTTTAAACAATCTCTATTTGATATGTTTTAAACATATTGATGGAAATGTGTGTTATAATGTACACTACACTAAATGAGTTAGGTATTTTCGATACAATATCAATGTTTGTTTTAAAAATTACAGAAAGTTACCAGTGTGTGCGAATTTACAGAGCACCGGTCCTTCTCCTTTATATAGTGCACTAAATTAGATTGATACGTTTAGTTATAAAATATAGGATTTTATTTCAAAACAATTAAAAAACTCGATGGTATGTTTTATTGTCTTGACACACACTGATGCACCTACATAAATACCACATCTATATAATATTTTTTTTAAATGACAATGTGCACAAAACATCTTAGCACACCCGTGCCTGTGACTTTTAGGTGCACCATAATAGGGTTAAATAAAAATAAATTACCAAACCGTAATTTCATTTTAACATTTCCTTCAGTGCTTCCAACCATACAAGCTCTGGTGCTCACCATCCCAATGTAACTTCCCCATTATCGATGCTACTATGTTGTCAGATTCCTCGATTCCTTCACTTCACCAGTGGATTTGGTTCAATTTCGAATTTTGCAAAATAGTTGCATATTTTAATTTGTTTATCTGTGGAAAACATGCCTCCTCATTAGGAATTTGCATGATGCATTAAATTGTTCGACTTGCATAAGATAAATGTGGCACATCATATAATTTTACATGATGAAACATTAATGGTGCATCTTGTATATTTATAGGATGCACCATACTCAGGGCGACGATTGACCTAGTACACATCACTAAATATTATCATAATTTGAAAAAAAAAACATGTTTTTGATGCTTCTCGATATTTCAAATGCACACAAAAAACACAAGAAAGTGTATGGGTTATACAAGATCAATCAGTGCACTTGGAGAATAGATGCATTGTTGGCAATTCTTCACAATATCACAAACACACCATTGATATTTGTATAAAACGTCGCCATGATTTCAGTGCTCTACAAGAGGTATTATTAGTAGTGTTTTTGTACATACCAAGTGCAACAATAGGCACTAGTTAATTTGAACAAATTCCCATGCTTTTCAGTGTGTTTGTAAATTTTCAATAGCACTGCTATAAGTGCATCTTTTGAATTTGAGAACATTGGCAAAACATAAAGTTAAATAAAATTCCATGTTTTTTGGTTCTCTTTATATTGTCTAGAAGCATCGTGCATACTATTTTTTAGATTGTATAATTAAGTTAGACTTTAAATCCATCAAAGTATCGCTCTTTAAGGTCACTTGGTACACGTTATGAATGAATGAAAGAGATCATGATAGAATTTTTATTAACCATAATAATAGATTTAACACATGATTAGTACAAGGTTATTACAGATGGGTACAAAGCCCTATTTCCTTCCAAGTCAATGTGAGAATTTCTTTTATTCATAAATTCTAGGTAAAGTGGGTTGTTCATATGTTGTTAGATATGATACAAGATGGAGGCTTGTAAAGTATAGTGTACTAGAATAAGATAAAATTGAAGAAGATGAACAATATGATGCAAAGGAGCAAGTAGGTGTAAGATGAAGAAGTTGAATATGTAGATGATGCTATTCTCAATGATGATTTCCATGATGGTGTAATCGACAATGATATTGATGATGTTGTTGTTATGGCCAATCCTTTTAGTGATTATGATCTTGGTGATATATATATTGAATTGGATGAAGAAGAATATTAATGATATTGAATTGTTGAAATGTAGGAGGTACGTGATTTTTTTTTACTATGATTTATTCTCCTATATTATGATTTAACAATTGTGTTATGTTTTATGCCATTTTATGTTGTATATGATATTATGTTAATTTCATTTCTTTTTTACTAGACATAATAATGGGTATGGGGAATTGTGAGTGACATTAGAAAGGTTTGTAGGGGGAGGAGGGCGAGAAACCTTCAAGTAGTTGGCCTTGTTAAGTAGAGAATTAATTATTCTTGAAATCAAGAGAAGTTCCTCTATAGTTTTTAATTGACCTCATGGTAGAACTTAAGGGAGCATATTTCTAGAGAGGATGAGTATATCACCCTTATTACATGTTCATGACATCCATTAATGACATAGTGCGTCTCAACTAGATCTTGTTAGCATATAGTTGGATTCAATTTGGCCTTGTTTGGCTTACTTCAGGAACCTAATATTTTGGCCTTTGAGGAGGCCATCCCTAGCTTATTTTTGAGTTATAAAATTGTCTGATATTAGAAAAGTATATGACCAATTTGATTAGGTTAAATTTCATGATATGCAAGTATAGTTTGCAAAATTTTCAACGGTGGCCCCTTTTACTAGTCACTTGTTGGGGTCCATGTGAATTGTGTCTTGCAATATACATTATAAAATAAATTATGTTCACTTTTAACAAAATCCAATGTCCAAAGCCTAGATTTCTATGTAAAATATTTCCAATGAGCCTTCATTTGCCAAATTTTGACTATGTATGGCTAGTCTATGAAAGGTATAAGTTGTCATGCATGGTCTCCTAAGGGGGCATGTAATTTCATAGTTGTGACTTCATTGATTAGATTTTGTTCTCAATTAGAACTTATGGAAAATATTTCTAGAGATCATACAACTTATATCACCCTTAGTACATGTTCTTGGCAGCAATTAAGGCCATAGTGTGCCTCGATTAGACCTTGTTGGCATACAAATGGATTATATTCGGCCTTGTTTGTCTTTTTTCGAGCACCCAATATTTTGGACTTTGAGGAGGACATCCTCGACATTTTTTTTAGTTCTAAAACCCTTCCATATCAACAATATATATGCCCAAGCTAATTAGGTCAGGTTTTGTGAGATGGAAGTATAGTTTGCGAAAAACTCAAGGTTGGCCCCTTTCACTGGTAACTTTTTAAGGCACATGTGAGACATGTATTGCAATATATATTATAAAAGAAATCATGTTCACTTTTAATGAAATACAATGAATGAATCTCTTAGTTCTATGTACAATATTTTTAACCAACCCTCATTTACCCAAATTCGACTCTATATGCCTAGTCTATGAAGGGTGCAAGTTGTGGCATGCAATATCCTAGGGGGGCATGGAATTTCATAGTTGTGACTTCATTAATCATATTGTTTTTTTAATCAAACCTTATGGAAAATGTTTCTAGAGATCATACAACCCCTAACCATTAATACCTAGTGAGTACTATATACCCTAATACCTAACCTAACCCATCTATATAATTTATGCTCCTTATAATACCTAGTCCCTAACTACTTTAAATATTAATTACAGATCCTTAAAATCCATATTCACTAACCTATAAAATAATTATTACTTAACTTAATCCCAACCACTAATTCTTATAACCCCTATTACCTCACAGTAACTCTTATAACACTTATCATAAATGACTCTAGACCACTATAAAGCTTAACAACCACTATAAATCTTAACAAGTAAATCATAACTCTTATAATCCTGAACCCTAAGATTTTTATTCTTAAATCCTATAACCTATAACCCTATCCTTTAAAATATTTACCCCTAACCCTTATCTCTCCTAACTAATAACATACATATCCTAACTACCATAACTATTATAACCCCTAACTAGTATCAATTTAACCACTATCTCATGATCCATACTTCCTATATATTTTTGGTGGCATCATTGGTCATCGATGTGTTCCTCTCAACAAACGATTTTCATTCACTCCTTATTACCTTTGATTCCCTTAAACCAATCATTATAACTAATCCTTATCTTCCCAACTCAACCCACTACAAACACCCCAGGCAATGGAATAAATAATAAGCCTACACCTCTACCAAATAAACAATAATCATAATAACAATATATTCACTATACTACAAGAACAAACAAGACAAAAAATGCAATTCTCATTGTTTCGTATTTTCTTTTGATATTACTTATCTAAATGGATGGCATATACCACTTAGGTTTGTAATGATTCTAAATACCTTTTCATATTTTATGGATGGAGTGCATCTATATTAAGAAAATATTTTTTTTCTCTAAAATCTCAAGTACACTCATGCCAAATATCATTAAATATTCCAAATTTCAAATCTACTTCTTCTCACTTGCCTAATTTGTACCGATTTTCTCACTATCCCTCTTCATCAATAGTGTGGCTTCACTCGTCTACTCTTCATTTTTAAATATAAATCCATGCTTCATCAAAAGTGTAGCTTCACTTGTTTACTCTTCATTTTTAAATATAAATCCATGTTTTCTTTTATATTAGCTAATAAAGCATCTATGAACTACCAAAAATTAAAGGGTCACCTATTGAAATCATAATTAATATGAAACAATGTTACCATATGTCTCATCGATAGTTACCTTTGCTAACATCAATTGAAAAATGACTTTTGGATTTATTTTACTTGGAAAACTCACTTATTCACCTAATCTACTTGTTGTTTAGTCAATATATGTCTCATTGATAGTTACCTTTGCTAACATCAATTGAAAAATGACTTTTGGATTTATTTTACTTGGAAAACTCACTTATTCACCTAATCTACTTGTTGTTTAGTCAATCTACTTGTTGTTTAGTCAATTTAGTATGAGTGAGTGGTCAAAGGTCCTTTCAAAATTGTTTTTTCATTATTTCCTTAATTTTGCAACTTATTGTTAGGATTGACTAACCATCTTCAAATCAGTTCATGAAAGTGTTCCAAATAAGTTTCATACTCACTACAAAGAAAGATATGAACATTTATGCAATTTTAAGATACATCAACATGTCACTTAGTCAAACAACTATGTATATAATTGACATTCCTATAATCATGCACATGATCAAATTTAGCATTTTAATTGTCACCATACAATTCTAACTATGTCTGTTCTATATCAAATACTACATGGTTGTGATCTTACTTCTAAGTATTTAACCTAAACATAACTTAATTTTAATATAAAACCATACAACAATTTGTCACGTCTATTTTTTTTAGCTCACATAAGGCATGATAGTCCCAACCCCATTGGATAATCTTTGTAGGTGGTTCTATAATCAAAAGAGATAAGTTCCAAATTAAATCTAGGGAGTGGCTTAAGGAGGAATTTTTTGAAATACCCAATGCATGTATATCTAGTCATATGCAATAGGTTACCTAACGAATTGGGTGACCTATCATTGCTTTCCCTACCATGAGTAATGGGATATTGTGTACCATATATTTTCATTATTTTTTCTTAGTCCCATTACTCTCTTGCATGGATCTCTTCTTTAGAGAATCCAAAATATGTTCATCTATAGCATGACATGCAAAATACAATGAGAAACTAAAACATTGTACTTTACATAATAATTCTTCCTCTTGCAAATATTTCACGCTATGGTAAATGTTTCTTCAAAGGGCCGCTCGCATACAAACTTAAAGTTTAACAAATTTTCCTTCTACTTGATATATTTCAAAATGGTGAAGCTTTCTTACAAGGTCCAATTCCATACAAACTCGTGGGCTTGATCTAAAAGTATTAACACCATGATATAAAAATATATATAAGAAAACTTTAGGTTATTATGTTCATGTGTTTTATAGTGATCATTGAAATATTAGAAAATTCATTCCAAAAAGGAAATCTAGTGCTTGATTTACAATTTTTAGGGTCGAAATAATCCCATGTGGACTACACATAAGATGCAGAACTAACAATGTACCATGTTCCATAATATAAACAACTTTTATTGATTGCTCTATATAGAAAAATAGACACTAGTATAACTAAATTTAGTGTATCAATACAATTTTAGTCAGTCCCTTAACACTTTATATTAAGTTGGGATCTCTTAAAGAACATAACAAATAACATTGTTGTCTTGTTTCATGATATTCAAAATCTTTCTAAGATGAAAGATAATCATTGTGTTATCTCATATGCTAATATATCAATTTTAGTTGATAGATCTTCCTCATCAAAATGCAATTCAATATATTTTCCCTCCCTATCACAATATCCTTCATCTTGTCCATTTTTTCTTCCAATGACATTGATATATTATCAAAATTTCAATTTTGGTAAAAATATGCTTGACAAAGGGATAATACAATCAATTTTCGAGGGTCCAAATCTTTTTTGAGTTCATTCCAAAAAGGATTAAAAAATGTACAACTTTTAGTCTATAAAGGCATTATCCTTCTTAGGAACATATAGACAAGAATACATGCACAATATATACTTCCATCCTTTCCATAGCCATCGATTAGTTGTCCAAAGTAGAATTTTTCCTCCCTGTAATTTATATTGTGAGAATATCTTGGCATTCAATCAATCCATTGCTAACTCCATCAATTTTTGGATCGTAGACACAACAAATTTTGCTTAAAATTTACACAAATTTCCACTAGTATCATCCTACCACATTACCTCTCATGTGTCATTGAGTGGAGGTGGTGGTAGACTAAACTTCGACCACCCTACAAATGACCCACACACAATTTTTAGGTGGACCCAACAAACAACTCATTTACCACATCATATTTCTCATGAGATGACACTTCCCTCGATAGAGAAGTGGATGGGATAGTACATTGAAGTCATTAAGACAAGACAATGGACTTGGCAATTGACCGTGATGAAAATCCATGAAAGCATGTAGAGACAAGCCCTCTTAGATAGCCACAACAATCCCAAAAACTCCAAGTAGAATGGAGAAGGCTTTGTTTTTAAGTGTCTCTATCGATGAATTTGGATAACCTTACAATTCACGTTTTTTGTAATATATATATATATATATATATATATATATATATA
>ML821737.1:109617-121779 GCA_009831015.1 Picea engelmannii | reverse complement strand
GAGAGAGAGAGAGAGAGGGAGAGAGAGAGAGAGAGAGAGAGAGATATCCACACCATATTACAAAACTCAACCCATGACATCCACGTACAAAGATAGTGATAGACTAGACCCTATAGTGACAATGACTTGGGACCCATGACAAGACAAAAGAGGACTTTGAAGGAGCATGATTCAAGCAATGCCTCCTAAACCTATAAGAAATATTCGCATGCCTCATTAAATCTAATATTTTTTGCATTTGAAAGAATGGGTAACCTCTAAGAAAAAACCCTACTCCTCATTAAATTTAATCTTCTATGCATTTCAAATAGTGGGAAACCTGTAAGAAAAGACTCCATTTCTCATTAAATTTAATTTTCTATGCATTTGTAGAAGTAGTTAAACAATATGAAAAAACTCTATTCCTCGTTAAATTTGATCTTCCCAAAGTTAATAATTTATACGCTCTTTCATTGATCATGATAAATATGTTAACCCATGTCTTTGAAATATTTCCTCATGATAAAATAATTTTGCTGATTAATCTTTGTTGGTTGATCATTAAAGTATTGTTGAGCCTAACTATATTGAGGACATATAAATATGTTGACCCATGTCTTTGAAATCGTTCTCCATATTGAAATAAGAGCATGATGAATCTCAGTTATATGATCCTCAAATTTTTGACAAGTTTATCTATATTGAGGACAAATTTCATAGGTTCATAATAATCATCAAACATAATTTCTTGTTTCTTTAGGTTGCCAAAAACAAGACTGCAAATTGCAAGATTGTTCTTCAATCATAGGTACATGGCTAGTATCCTTATCCACAATGTTATAGCCTCGATTTCCACCCTATGGTGTCAGGAGGAACACAATAGAATATGAGGGATGAAACATACTCTTTTGTTCAGGAATTCAGTTAGTTTTTTAGGTAGCTCGCTAGTCATACATGGACAACAAGCAATGATGTCATTTGTCAACAATGTACAACAAGTGACATGTCACTGGTTGACAATGCACAACTAGTGACCACCCTTGTAAACATCTAGATTCACAAAGTTTCGAAGAGGTAAGTGATGGATGAGTTGGTTCTTCATGGCATGAGCCTTGGAACTCATAGCATTAGAGTCCCCATTGGTCTGTAGAATATATAGAAGCACTCACATGCCTCTTCCAAAGTCTATATAAGGAAGGTCCATCTTGAGCATGAGAAAATAGAAGGAATAATTATTAACTGAGTTATGCTACCCAAATACAGAGGTGCTTCTCCATTCTACATCAGTTACAGTCAGGTTTCCTAGATTCATTTAAAATATGAGGAGGAGCAAGGAGAAAGGGGAAATGAGGAGTGCATATACACCTTGAGGTAATTGCATTGATTTTTTTCTCTCATATTGATTAATATATCATTGGTTTTCCCATATGAATATTTGTGTTCCATTTACAAATGTTTAGATATGGTTTATTTTCTCATAGATTAGGTTAGATCCAAGCTAGATCTAGGATTCTAACACTAAGAAGAGAAGCAGGAAGGCATTTTTTTGTCACTTGTGTGTAGGTAGTAGGTTGAAGGAGTTGAAGCAGGATCTTCGGGACTATAACATTTGAGGATACACAAGGATGGCCTTTAGGAAAAGGTATGCCATTGTGCCATTTCTTGGTATAGATATGAATCTACTTGCTTTTTTCTAGGGAAACCATATAATTATATCCCATTGTCTGTATAGGATTAGTAGGAAGATCCTAGGGAGATCTTACTATCCAATTGGTGAGATTTTATCCATAACATAACTGATGACTCCACTAGGGAAGAATATTTTATTCTTATCTAGTTTAGAGATCCCTTGCCTATTTACCTTTGTTATTTATTTTTGGAGTCTGTCATTCTCTTCCCTAACACTCCCTTAGAGAGTATATCTCTTAGATCAGGAAGATATGAGTCAGAGCTTTTTAATCGTCTAAAAATTTGCAGAGTGTCACTTGTCTACTATTGAAGATAGAGAGACAATGTCGCTTGTTGGAAATTGGTGACTAGCGAATTCCTGTAGATGGTCACATGTTGTAGGCTAGATCACCTATGACACCCCCTGTAGGATTTAAAATTTACAAATTTTTCAGGTTTCTTCTCATCATATCTAGATGTGTCTAGTTTGAGGAGCCTATAATTGGTCTGTCTCTGGATCATCTCTATGTTTGAGTCTTTTGTGACACCTTTGATATTAGATCTAGATTTGAAGTGTGTTTTTGTGGCTTGATTGGATTGTTTGTTTGCATTTATCTGTTGTTTAGTGATCCTTTGAGTTGGGTTATGTACTTAATATATCTAATCGAATCTGGTGGTGTTTCTTGTCTGGATGCATTTGGTTCATTTTTCCTTTTAAAATTGAAGTTTTACATTTATTGATCCATTTTTTCCTTTTGAGTTTTGGGTTGTGATTCTCGTAGAGACATTGAAGTGTGCTTCGATGAACCACTACAAATTTTCTATATCCCTTGCTTGTTGATTGCTAGTTTTTTCAGTTTGCATATTACTTTTCTTGCTCGGATTAAGAAAAACTTTTTGCATTTCAATTGAAAAAAATAAAAATAAAAAATTGCATGCATAACACTTTTGAGTATTTGAAACAAAGAGAATTTTGGTGTTTGGTTTTGAGATCTCATTGTGATTTTGGTTTTGGATTGTATTGCATGGTTTCTTGGTTATTGTAAGGTTTGTTGTGAAATTTGAAAAAGAAGAGGCCTTTTTCCCTCCCATAGATAGAATTCATCGAATTGAAAATTTTGGATTGACATATTTTCATTATTGTTGGTGAAGAGTCATAACATCACTCAAGTTTCATCCATTTCCCTTGACTTAAAAAATATCCATGAGCAAAATATTTCATAATTTAAAATTTACTAGACTCTTGTTCTTTGATTAGCACATGAAAATTAGTTGGGCTTAGGGCCTTGTAATAGGTGATGTAGGAGCATCGTCGACATCAAGCGAGCCAGCGTGGAAGGCAAGAGACAGATGGAAAGCGTCCAACAAAAATTTTGAATTTTCCCTTGAAGTTGATGCGCCAAACATAAATGTGGCAATTAAGTGTAAGCGCACTTGTATAATGTAAATGGACCTTGAGCGGATTGCTCTCGTCCTTAGTAGGAAGAAGGCATTTAATTCTAGATTAGACAGTTCTAGAGCGCAAGAGGGAAACGGGATATAGACACCCTCATTGTGCATTGTAACAGGATTATGAGCATTTGTGTATGAAGAACACAAAAGAGAAGCAGAGAGCTGTGTAAGAACACCCATGTACTGATATTTGGATTAATAGAAAGATTGATTCAAATTCATGGTTTTTTGTTTGTTCTCTGTGTATTGATGTTGATTGATATGCTCATGGATGTTTGCTTCCTGTTATACATTTGCTTTTATGATGTGTATGTGATTTCATGTTTGAGTTTGAAGTCTAAAGTGAAGTAGGAATTAGTTTCAATTGTTTTCTCTATCTGAGCAAGAGTTCCTGCAAGGAGTGCAGTTGAAGTGTCCGCAAGGAGTGCGTTGACAGAGGGCTCAGATAGTTTAATCTTTGTTCTAAATTCCCAGAAGTACAGACAGGCACAGGATCCGTGCAAGGAGTACGCAGGCCAAGCTAAGCCTCAAAGTTGCGATTCTGAGAAGAGCATTGAGAGACTGCTGCTGCAGGTGTGCGCGGGGTCGAAGAAATTCTACACTTGGAAGTGTTTGAAGGTTGCCGCAAGGAGTGCGTGCAAAGGTTTTTCCTTTCTAAGGAATTGAATTCATGGAAAAGTTCAGGAAGGTTAAGGCCTTCGAAACTGTGAAGGACAACCAGGAGTATTTTGTGCCATGGAGTGTTCAAGCAGGCGTCGCAAGTTTTCACACAGGTGGACGAGTTCCGCGGAGGAACACATAGTCATTTCGCAGATTTCACCAGGAGTAACGGACGGTCGGTATTCTCCGAGGAGAATTCAAGAATATCCATGAGTTGTTAGATCTTGTGGAGGTGCCACAAAGATACAGTGAAGGTATCGAAAGGTTCAAAACTCAGGAGGGTCGGGACCGTTGATCCGAGTCACAAGGGACTGTCGAATCTACATGTGGAATCGTGTATCAGAGTTTCGTGGGTTGAAGTCCCCTGAACATAGCAACAGGAATCGTGAAATCATGAAACGCGATATCCCGATGGCTAAGGAAATAGTGTGGGGCCACAAGAATCAGAGAGGTGGACAAGTGGCACACCATTTCGGGGTTTCACAGCCAGAAGTCCCGAAACATTAACATCAGGATTCGTGATATTGCGAACTCCGAAATTCCAATGGAGTGAAGGCGTTGAAAGGTCAAACTCATGCGTGTGTCGGGGTTTCGACGTATCGAGGTTCGGGAGTCAGAAAAGTGAGTTTCTTGAACTTGCAAGTGTCGAGATCGTGATAGGAAAAGTCCCGACAAGGTAAAGGAGAGGGTCAGCATTGACTTGTATCGGTTCTCGAGGATTCGAGTGTCCAACGCTTGGCCACTGACCTCACGAAGTCATGAAGTCTGATTTCCCGATAAGGAAAGAGGGAAATCCCATGAGGATTATTGTGGGTGCAGATTTCCCGATAGGGAAATAGAAGAGTGTTAGAGCTCTTCGTGCTGTGGAAAAAGGAAAGATCCTGTGAGCGGACGTGCTTGCGAGCGCGGCTGCATCAGAGAGTGGTATCAGAGCTTGATTCTTGTCTGTATATTTCAGGCAAGGGGAGCAATAGATAAGGAGTAATTTGATACACGTCAGTTTGGTATCAGAGAACATAAAGGTTCTTTTCTTTCTGTAGCAGAAAAAGAGAATTCACCATGCCGCCAACGAGAGATAGACAATCACCCGATCCAGAGGATAGGGAAATATCGAGAAGAAGGGGCAGGCAGATGACAGATCCAGTTATGGAGAGACAAATGCGTGATCTCCGAGCTAGACTCGAAGACATGGAGACAACGCAAAGACGCACAGCTAGTGCGGGGGATCTTAGTGATTCCGAAAGCGATATTGAGGATGAGCATGAAGAGGAAGTTGTAGCTGAAGATGCATCAAACGAGATTTTGATCAGAGCTATTGCTAGGATGGGTGCAAGAGCGAAGATGGAAATTCCAGTTTACGAGGGAAACTTGGATGCAGAGGAGCTTCTAGACTAGATTAGAGCTCTAGATACATACTTCGACTACGAAGATGTCGAGGAGGACAAGAAAGTCAAGCATGCTGTCACAAGATTGAAGGGACATGCAGCATTGTGGTGGGATGAGCTACAAGATGACAGACGCTGTAAGGGCAAGCAGAAGATCAAGAGCTGGGACAGGATGATCGCAAAGATGAAAGAGAAATTCATCCCCATGGATTATCAAATCACTCTGTTCAGGAGAATGCAGAACCTGAGACAGAAGCTGATGTTAGTAAAGGAGTACACTGAGGAATTCTACAGACTGAACATCAGGGCAGGTCATCGGGAGAGTGATGATGAAAAGGTTGCTATATATCTGAATGGTCTGAGATATGACATTCAGGATGATATGAGCATGATAACCATATGAACGGTGGAAGATGCTTACCAATTGGCTCTGAAAGCTGAGGAGAAGCTGAGTCGAAAGCAGAGTCAGAGAGGCTGAGGCAGAAGTCAGCCCAGAGGCAAATCTGTTTCCCAAGATAAATATCAGAAGCCCAAGGAAGACTGGAAGAAACCTCAGACTCGAACAGAGAGAGGTGGAAGTTCACAGCATGGGCAATATACTGAACAGAGAGGACAACATACTGAGCAGAGAGGAGATTATGCTGATAATAACACTTTTCCTCGTACTAGAGGTAGAGGAAGAGGAAGAGGTGGAGTAATTACATGCTTCGCATATGGAAAGAATGGGCACAAGTCTTATGAGTGTCCAAATAAGAAGAAAGATGGAGGATAAACTCACATCACCAAAGCGCAGAGGCGGGATGTTGAGGCAGAAGATGCTGAAGGCGGAAGATCGCTTATGATGCGAAAATCTCTTTTGACACCTGAGAAGGAGGTGGAGAGTTCAGTCCAAAGGACCAGACTTTTCAGGACTTCTTGCAAGACCAAGGACAGGGTATGCAAGGCCATTGTAGACAGTGGAAGCACGGATAATCTCATTTCAACCGAGATGGTAGAGAAGCTGGAGCTGGAGACGATTGATCATCCAAGCTCATACATAATTTCTTGGTTACAAAAGGGACATCAGGTAACTGTCACTAAACAATGTTTAGTTGAGTTCAAGATAGGACGATACAATGATAAAATCTTGTGTGATGTTATTCCCATGGAATTTTGTCATCTATTGCTGGGTAGACCATGGCAATATGACAGAAATGTGATTCATGATGGGAGAATGAACACATACACCTTGGAGAAGAATGGGAGGACTCACATGTTGCTTCCAATTAAGGATAAGGAAGTGAAGTTGGAAGTAATCAACACTATACTTCTCATGAGTGGGAAGGAGCTTCTTACAGAAGTAAAGAAGAAGGAAGATCCACAATTCTTTGTGGTCAGGAAACCAAGAATTGTTTTGACCAGCACAAGAGTGGATGATTTACCAGAAGAAATTCAGGAACTACTGGAAGA
Source organism: Picea engelmannii (assembly GCA_009831015.1). Classification (NCBI taxonomy): domain Eukaryota; kingdom Viridiplantae; phylum Streptophyta; class Pinopsida; order Pinales; family Pinaceae; genus Picea; species Picea engelmannii. The sequence goes on along the minus strand of ML821737.1, from coordinate 115,186 downwards.
GTTCGTTGATATAGTAGTGGACGAATTACCTCGCTCGTTGCCACCAATCAGAAGTGTGAGTCATCATATTGATTTCATACCAGGAGCCAGTTTGCCGAATAAAGCCACGTACAGATTGATGCTGCAAGAGAATGAAGAGGTTAAGAGACAAGTCCAGGATTTGTTGGACAAAGGGTTGGTCAGAGAAAGCTTGAGTCCATGTGTTGTTCCAACAGTACTCAGTCCGAAGAAAGACAGAGGCTGGAGGATGTGTATTGAGTCGAGGGCGATCAAAAAAATAACCATCAGGTACAGGTTTCCATTTCCGAGGATGGATGATCTGATGGATTGCTTGAATGGAGAAAAATACTTTTCAAAGATTGATTTGAAAAGCGGATATCACCAGATTCGCATGAGAGAAGGTGATGAATGTAAGACAACATTCAAGACAAACGAAGGATTGTATGAATGGCTTGTTATGCCGTTTGGCTTAACAAATGCGTCGAGTACCTTCATGAGGTTGATGAACAAAGTCCTGAAGGATTTCATCGGAAAATTTGTCATTGTGTATTTGGATGACATACTGATTTACAGTAAATCAATGGAAAAACACTTGAAGCATTTGGCTACAGTGATGCAAAAGCTACAGCAGGAGAAGTTGTTGATAAATATGAAGAAATATTCATTTATGAAGACGAAGCTCATTTATCTGGGATTTGTTATATCTGCAGATAAATTGAGGATGGATCCAGATAAAGTGGACGTGATCAAGAATTGGCCATCACCAAAAAATATTTTTGAGGTAAGAAGTTTTCACGGATTGGATAGTTTCTACCGAAAGTTCATTAGGAATTTCAGTGGAATTAGCGCAGCAATGATGGATACAGTGAGGAAAAGACATAAATATTTTCACTGGACAGAAGAGGCTGAGAAGAGTTTCAGATTGCTGAAACGAAATATTATGGAACAACCTGTTTTGGTGTTGTCGGATTTCCGAAAAACATTTCAAGTGAAATGCGATGCAAGCGGGTTTGCAATTGGGGCAGTCTTAAGTTAGGAAGACAGGTTGATAGCATACTTCAGCGAGAAGCTGAATGAAGCGAAAGTGAAATACTCCACTTATGATAAGGAGTTTTATGCTATCATCCAGGCATTAAAGAAATGGAGGCATTACTTGATCCTGAAGGAATTTGTTTTATACAGTGATAATCATGCATTGCAGTTTGTGACTCAACAGGAAAAGTTGAATCAGAAACATGTCAAATGGGTAGAGTATATGAAGAATTTCACATTTGTGATTAAGCATATTTCTGGTACTTCTAACAAAGTTGTTGATGCTTTGAGCAGGAAGTGTTTTCTGTTGCAGGAGTTCAAAGTCAAAACGTTGGGTTTTGATGATCTCAGGGACATGTACGCAGATGATCCAGATTTTAAAGAGGCGTACGAAGAAGCTGAGAATCCAGTTCTCAGATTCAGGAGCCAATGGGTCGAATACATGATCCAGGAAGGATTGCTATTCAAGGGAAATCAACTGTCTATTCTGGAATGCTCCATGAGAGAGAACTTGTTGAAGGAGAAACATAGTGGAGGATTGGCAGGACACTTTGGTCATGATAAAACATTCGCAAAGCTGAATGAGTCATATTTTTGGCCAGGAATGCGATCAGAGGTCAAGAGATTTATAGACAGTTGTAGAGTTTTCCAGCATTCCAAAGGAAGGAGACAGAATGCGGGATTCTATCAACAATTGCCCATACCTGAAAGGCCGTGGGATGAAATTAGCATGGATTTTGTATTGGGGTTGCCGAGAACACAAAGAGGTGTTGATTCAATCTTTGTGGTGGTGGATAGATTTTCCAAGATGGCACACTTCATTCCATGTCAGAAAACCAGTGACGCAACTCACATTGTGAACCTGTTTTTCAAAGAGGTCATTCGATTTCATGGGTTGCCAAGGAGTATAGTTTCGGATAGAGATACGAAGTTCATAGGGCATTTTTGGAGGACCTTATGGAAGAAGCTAGGAACTAATTTGATGTTTAGTTCAGCGTATCATCCTCAGATGGATGGACAAACAGAAGTGGTGAACAAAAGTCTTGGAGACTTGCTGAGAAGCTTGGTGACAGAACACCACTGCAGTTGGGACAATATATTGCCGCAGACAGAGTTTGCGTATAATGACTCAGTGAATAGGAGCATAGGCTAGAGTCCATTCCAAGTTGTATATGGCATGTATCCGAGAGGAGTTTCTGAATTGAGGGATTCAGAACAAACTGTGACTAGGAGCACTTGTGCAGAATAATTCACAGAGGCGATGAGAGAACTTCACAGCCAGGTGAAGCAACGACTGCTGGATTCAAGTCACGAATATAAGCGCAGAGCTGATCAACGGAAGAGACAAATTCAGTTCGAGGTTGGTGACTTGATTTTGGCACATTTGCGAAAGGAAAGGTTCCCGAGAGGAACATACAATAAATTGAAGATGAAGAAAATCGGACCATGCAAGGTCTTGAAGAAATTTGGGACGAATGATTATGAGATTGAATTACCCGATGGGATCGGAATTTCTCCGATATTCAATATCTCAGATTTGTACCCATATAAACCTAAGGAAACATGAATAGGAGATGAGAAGCCAGAGGTTCAATGGAAAAAGCAGATGCCAGTTGCAGAGAAGCCGCAGATGGAGCGGATACTGGATAAACGAGTGGGTAAGAAGACCAGAAGGAAAGAATACTTCAAGTATCTGGTCAAGTGGAAGAACCATCCAGTTGAAGATGCCAGTTGGGAGAACGAAGCAGAAATCCAGAGGCATGGACAAACCATGCACGAGCTCATGGACAGGAGCCCATGAAAATTTTCAAGCGAGGGAGTATGATGCAGGAGCATCGTCGACATCAAGCGAGCCGGCGCGGAAGGAAAGAGACAGTTGGAAAGTGTCTAGCGCAAATTTTGAATTTTCCCTTGAAGTTGATGTGCCAAACATAAATGTGGTAAGCGCACTTGTATAATGTAAATGGACCTTGAGAGGATTGCTCTCGTTCTTAGTAGGTAGAAGGCATTTAAAAGTAGTTAATGCAGGTAGATAGAATTTAATTCTAGATTAGACAGTTTTAGAGCGCAAGAGGGAAACGGGATATAGACACCCTCATTGTGCATTGTAACAGGATTATGAGCATTTGTGTATGAAGAACACAGAAGAGAAGCAGAGAGCTGTGTAAGAACACCCATGTACTGATATTTGGATTAATAGAAAGATTGATTCAAATTCATGGTTTTGTGTTTGTTCTCTGTGTATTGATGTTGATTGATATGCTCATGGATGTTTGCTTCCTATTATACATTTGCTTTTATGATGTGTATGTGATTTCATGTTTGAGTTTGAAATCTGAAGTGAAGTAGGAATTAGTTTCAATTGTTTTCTCTATCTGAGCAAGAGTTCCTGCAAGGAGTGCAGTTGAAGTGTCCGCAAGGAGTGCGTTGACAGAGGGCTTAGATAGTTTAACCTTTGTTCTAAATTCCCATAAGTACAGATAGGCACAGGATCCATGCAAGGAGTGCATAGGCCAAGCTAAGCCTCAGAGTTGCGATTCTGATAAGAGCATTGAGAGAATGTTGTTGCAAGTGTGCGCAGGGTCGAAGAAATTCTACACTTGGAAGTGTTTAAAGGTTGCCACAAAGAGTGACTGCAAAGGTTTTTCCTTTCTAGGGAATTGAATTCATGGAAAATTTCAGGAAGGTTAAGGCCTTCGAAACTATGAAGGACAGTCAGGAGTATTTCGTGCTGTGGAGTGTTCAAGCAGGCGTTGCAAGTTTGCACGCAGGTGGACGAGTTCCACGGAGGAACACATAGTCATTTCACAGATTTCACCAGGAGTAACGGACGATTGGTATTTTCCGAGGAGAATTCACGAATCTCCGTGAGCCGTTAGATCTTGTGGAGGTGCCAGGAAGATACAGTGAAGGTATCAAAAGGTTCAAAACTTAGGAGGGTCGGGACCGTTGATCCGAGTCACAAGGGACCGTCGAATCTACACGTGGAATCGTGTATCGGAGTTTCGTGGGTTGAAGTCCCGTGAACATAGCAACAGGAATCGCGAAATCGTGAAATGCGATATCCTGACGACTAAGGAAATAGTGTGGGGCCACAAGAGTCAGAGAGGTGGACAGGTGACACACCATTTCGGGGTTTCGCAGCCAGAAGTCCCGAAACATTGACATCAGGATTTGTGATATTGCGAACTCCGAAATGCCGATGGAGTGAAGGCTTTGAAAGGTAAAACTCGTGCGTGTGTCGGAGTTTCGGCGTATCGGGGTTCGGAAGTTGGAAAAGTGAGTTGCTTGAACTCGCGAGTGCCAAGATCGCGATAGGAAAAGTCTAGACAAGGTAAAGGAGAGGGTCAGCGTTGACTTGTATCGGGTCTCGAGGATTCGAGAGTCCAACGCTTGGCCACTAACCTCGCGAAGTCGCGAACTCCAATTTCCCGATAAGGAAAGAGGGAAATCCCACGAGGATTGTTGTGGGTGCAGATTTACCGATAGGGAAATAGAAGAGTGTTAGAGCTCTTCGGGCTGTGGAAAAAGGAAAGATCCTGTGAGCGGATGTGCTTGCGAGCGCGGATGCCTCAATAGGATTGGAGAGTGAACTCTCCAAGGCCATCAAACAAAACTTAGAGCCATTAACAAGTGTAAATCCATTCTTACAACCAATGTTTCAAGAGCCTCCTCTAACACAAGATTTAAGCACAAGGTTGCATTGGGGAAAGTAGGTTGATTACCCACCTCTACTTATTTCTGGTGTTTGTGATACCTATTTGAATACTATGTATACAAAATTCATATTAGTTCTAACACCTCATTCTGAGGTAGTTGTTACACATTATTTTCGTCATCCCTATGACCGTTAATGACGTAAACCTATATGTTGCCTTCAGAGGGGTTAGTGGCTTGAGTTCCTGAAGAGAGAAGGGAGAAGAACTTTTCCTGAGAAAAGTTGCATTTTCCTTTGGAAAAACCCTATAAAAAGGGAGTTCACAGGTTTCTATATAGGAAGGGTGCGAGAATGCCTGATTCTCACAGGTTGCACCATAGCTGGGTTGCGAGGGGTTCACAGGTTTCTCTATAGGCAGGGTGCGAGAATGCTCATATGTGGGAAAAATGAGCGTTTTCTCGAATCTTCTAGAAGGAGAAACTTCCATGGTGAGGTGGCATCCGAATGGATTGGATCTTACTCGCTTTCATGATTTAGTGGGATCATCCTAACCTCCTCACTTTATCCTCTTGAACTTATAAAAGGAGAGGAGCTCTCACGGAGAAAGTTAGCTTTGGTCGGCTTGGGATTATTAGCTTGGTTAGAGTGGCTTTGAGATTTGCTTTGTCAAGATAGATTGTGAGTAGTATCAGATCTATGCTCTCATAATTCTTGGAGTGAAAGTGTGTGGGGAACAAAGGACAGTTGGAAGGGACCTTACGACATCAAGGCCATGGTTGTAATCTCTCTTTCACATTTAATATGATACAGTAATATGATTCTTTCATATAAATCTTGTTGTGTTTTATTGTATGATTCCTTGATCACATACATAGGTTT
>ML821737.1:83192-96047 GCA_009831015.1 Picea engelmannii | reverse complement strand
GCGGACGATGGCTCTGCAAATCCCCCTTGGTGGCTAACCAAAACCCATGAATATCAACTTGCTAAGTCACCCCATCAATCACCCCAATAATGGTCAAGTGGATTAGTGTAAGATCCAAGCAGTCATCAGAAATGAAAGGAACCCAATGCATATATAAGAAGGTTATAACGATCAAATATGACACATACCATGACACCTCAGACCAATTACCTCATGGAGCAAGAGTCCTCTCTGATGCAAGCCCAGGCCGGTGGTGATGGAAGCTGCTACTGCTGACGGGACAAATCTGACGAAGAAGAAGAGAGATGGGCCCTCCAGGGCCATGCTCAAGTCAATCCTGCTCTCGGTATTCCATGTCTAGGACCTGTGGGCCTCGAGACATGATCTTCTAGTTATCTCTAGATATCGGGGATAACATGGGTAACTTCATAAAATCAACTTACACCACCACATGGTCCTTTGGTTATTGTTTGTGTTTTTTTTTTTAAAGAGCATAACTTTCACATCCGAAATCCGTTTTCAGTGTCGTTTTTTTTAAACCCACCTGTTTTTTTTAATATCTTTCCATCCAGATCATTAGTTTCAGTTTTTGAATCCATATTGTCTACATATTTGATATGGATTCTACAATTAATCTCTTGCTTACCGGCACCAACTACTTCCAATGGAAATCCCATATGGAGGATTTATTATGAAGTAAAGGTTTGTACCAGATTACCTTGGGAAAGGAAACATCACCCACTGATGTTGATAAGAAATTCAAATGGGATAATAGGAATGGTGAAGCACGTGGATTAATCGGAATGTTCATCTCTCCTGATTTAAGGTTCCACCTTCAATCAATTGATAAACCCAAAGAATATTGGGAAAAGATTGAATCTGTGTTTGGTAAACACAATATTATTTGAGCACAACAATTAGAAAATCAAGTACTGACTTTAAGTCCAAATGTTTTTTCTTGCATTGAAGACTATCTAACTAAGTTTAAAACACTCAAAACTTTATGTGAAGAATGTAAGATAAAGATAGAAGAAGATTGTTGCATCTATCTTATTCTTTCTAATCTAAGTAGTGCATATTCTGTGTTTGTATCTAATTTTTATGCCATGCAAGAGGCTCTAGGGAAAACTTATCAAAAACCCAGTCTTGAGAACTTTTGTGATGCTTTGATTAGAGAGAAAGACAAGCTTGTACAACTTGGAGTGATCAGCACTACAGGTACCTCCAATAAAGTCTTATTCGTCCATAAAAAAGATAAGCCCAATAATCCCAAGAAGCAACATCCTCGCCACAATAACAAGCAATATAAGGGTCCCAAACCCACTTAGACAACTTTCGATCCTAATGGTGACAAAGGAGAAAAATATAAAAGTAATAAGACTCACATTCATTGCGACTTTTGTGATAAAGATGGTCATGATGAGTCCAAATGTTTCAAGAAGATGGCAGCTTTAGAAGCAACGATGAAGAAGCACACCATCAGTATTGATTCTACTTCTTCTTCTTCTTCTCATGGACATGCACTTTCTGCTTTTGGTTTCTCCATCAATACAACTTCTACTTCTTCTTCTAATGAATGACTTATTGATTATGGAGCATCTTATCATACGGCTAAGGATAAAGACATATTTTCTGCTCTAAATGAATGTAACACAAAGAAAATATTTGTTGGTGATGATAGATCTCTTAGTGTTGAAGGATCTGGAACAGTTCAAGTAGAAAACAGTCATTTCAATGATGTATTATGTGTTCCAAGTCTTTCTTCTAACCTTCTATCAGTGTATCAAATCACTCATTCAGGTAAAGGTAAAACCGTAGAGTTTTCACCTCACCAAGTTGTAATCAAGGATCTAAAAGATCCTAAGCATGTTCTTGCAACTNGAATTGTTGATGATATTACCAGGTTGTACAAGTTTGACAACTTTGGTTCATCATCTTTTTCATCATTTTTGTTGCTCATAGAGATGACTTGAGAAAACTTTGGCATGATCGGTTTGGTCATCTAAACTTTCACTCATTGCAACAACTATGTAATCAACATATGGTGATTGGTCTTCCTCTTGTTTCATGCAGAGATGGTATTTGTTTCGGTTGTGTTCTTGGCAAACATCATCGAGACAGTTTTGACAAATGTGCCTCTTGGCACACCTTAGGCCCTTTGCATCTTGTTCATAGTGATTTGTGTGGTCCACTTTCTTCTTCTTCTTTTTTCGGGTGCAAGTATTTATTAACTTTCATTGATGAATTTTCCAGACGTACTTGGGTTTACTTCTTAAAACTTAAGAGAAATTTTTTTGACAAGTTTTTGGCCTACAAGACCCTTGTAGAAAAGCAATTTGGACATCAAATTCAAAATTTAAGAACAGGTAATGGAGGAAAATATGTGAAAAATAATTTTACAAGTTACTGCACTACACAGGGCATCCAAATGAACACATTTTTCCATATACACCACAACAAAATGGTGTTGTTGAGAGAAAGAACCGCACATTAAAAGAAATGGCTAATTGTATGATGCAATCTAAGGGATTAAGTCTAAAGTATTGGGTGGAAGAAATCAACTGTGCAAATTACATAGTAAATCGCACTCCCACAAAGACTCTTAAAAATATAACACTGGAAGAAGCTTGGACTGAAATTAAACTAGATGTAAGTCACTTCCATGTATTTGGCAGTATAGCATGGGCTCACATTCCTGATGAGAAAAGGAAAGCATTGCAGCCTAAAAGTGAGAAGTGTATATTTGTTGGTTATTCTAAAGATGTAAAAGGTTATAGAATTCTTCAACCACATTGTAATGAAATTATTATTAGAAAAGATGTTAAATTTGATGAAAATCTCTTGGCCTGCGAGCCTAATTCGGTGATTGTGCCTTCTTCGGCCTACGATACATCTTCAGTGTTTCTATCGTCTTATGTTCCTATTATGGTTTCTTCTTCAGATGATGACAATAAGGATGAAAATACACCTTCGCCTTCTCACTTTCCTCCAGATGATTCCTTTGAACCTGAACCAACACCGGCTCCACAACTTCCTAGATGGGTTTGTTCAACATGAAAAGTAGTTGGTGATATTGTTGGTGATCCTTCAGATCAGTGTCAGACACGTTCATAGTTTCAACGAGCCTCTTCTCTTTTGGCTCAAGTTTCAAAGACTCATGATCCAGAGACATTTCTAGAAGCTTTAGGTCATCCATATTGGGATATAACAATGAATGAATATTATCATTCTTTAATGGAAAACGATACTTGGGATATTGTACCTCTTCCAAAAGGAAGAAAACTTGTCATATGTAAATGGGCCTACATAAATAAGTATGCATCAAATGGAAGTGTTGAAAGACACAAGGATCAGTTAGTTGTCAAAGGATTTTTCCAAGTTGAAGGAATTGAATATAATGAAACCTTTTCCCTTGTAGTCAAAATGAATTCCATCTGCCTTGTTCTTTCCCTTGTTTCCTCACATAAATGGGAGTTCCATCAAATGGATGTTAAATCCACCTTATTGCATGGATATTTGCAAGAAGAAATCTACATGGAACAACCTCCTAGATATGTCCATAATGACTCTTGTTTTTTTTGTCTCCTTAAGAAATCTCTTTATGGTCTTAAGTAAGCTCCCTGAGCTTGGTATGCCAAAATGGACAACTTTCTTATTGACATTGGATTCTCTATATGTCATTTTGATCCTAATGTCTATACCAAGAAAGTAGGAAACCATCTCATAATCCTTGTCCTTTATGTTGATGACCTTATCCTTATTGGTAGTGACTCAAAACTTTTAAACCATGTGAAAACCATCATTAAGAATAAATTTGAAATGACAGACTTAGGTTTTTGCACTATTTCATTGGCCTACAAGTTTTGAAAACCAATGAAGGATTTTTTCTTTCCTAGTCTAAGTATGCTTGTGACCTTCTTCGTCGCTTTCACATGGATGATTGTAAACCGACCCCTTCTCCCTTCCAGTTTGGAGTCAAGCTTAATGCCACATGTAATTCTCCCGAAGTTGATGCCACCCTGTACCGTCAGTTAGTTGGTAGTCTCTTATACTTGACTCATACCCGTCCTGATATTTCCTTTATTTTTGATCTTGTTGCTCGGTATATGAAAACACCCCATGAAATACATTGGAAAGAAACTAAAAGGATACTTCGCTATGTTCATGGTACAGTTCATTTTGGGATACATTACAGTTCAAGGGGGACTCCTTTATTGGTTGGTTTCATTGATTCAGATTGGGTCAGTGACCATGATGATCGGAAGTCTACTGTAGGTTATGTCTTCAGCCTTGGTTCAAGACCTGTCACTTGGGCCTGTAAGAAACAACAGGCTATTGCACTTTCATCAGAAGAAGTAGAGTACCAAGCAGTGGTAAATGCAAGTCAGGAAGCCTTGTGGCTTCGACAAATCCTTTCAGAGTTTGGATTCCGATAGCAACATCCAACCATATTTTTGTGCGACAATCAGAGTGCCATCAAGCTTTCCAAAGAACCATTTCAACATTAGCGCAAAAATCACATTGAGCTACACATGCACTTCATCAAAAATCTCATTCATGATTAATTTATTGAAGTGCTCATTTTCCCTACAGAAGATCAAGTTGCAGACATTTTCACAAAGACTCTTACAAAAGAGAAGTTTTCCAAACTTAGATCTATGTTAGGAGTTCAAGAAGTTGTAATTATGGGGGGATAGGCTCTAATTCATCATTCCTTATCCTATTGTGTCACTATTGTAAATCCTTCAATCCTATCCCAAGTTGTTTTTAAGGGGGGATGTTAGGATATTAAGACACTTAGGAGTTAGTTAAGATCTACTTGGTCTAATGTGTCATTAGGTAAAAGTGTGTTTATTTAGTATGCATTAGTATGCATTTGTAGTTAGGAAATATGACGGTCACAATATGTTCTTGATATAGAGTGATCTGACGGTTCATATTCTCCTCAATCTTAATGGCCATTGATATGTGGCTTAGCACTCAATTGATCCATGATCTCTATTTAAAGAGCATGGGGGGTCATTTGTCGATGATCGATTGTGAGAAACGCTTTGTAAAATGTATTTGTAATCTTTTTCTTTTGTAGTAATAAACTGTTCCAAGTGGTCATGTTGGTTGGGGTTGTGGATGTTTCCATGTAGGAGTTTTACCATGTCAAAACATTGATGTGTTAATATTTTATCTGGTTGCGTGAGTGGTTATTGAAGGTGTTCGTCCCTTGTTGGAATACATGTGTTTTCAAATAGTAGCCATCAACAACAGAGGTTGATGAGGTTGCAAACAAGTTTCATAAGGATATCTTGTTGGTCTCTACCCTTTTAGGTTCAATCTCCAACAAGGAGACTTGGTTGGTGGATAACAGAGCATATTTCGATATGAGAGGTGCATGAGAGATGTTTGAAAATATCACTGAGAATGGCTTAGACTTGGTTGTAGATCTTGGTATGGGAACTAAGAATGCAATACACGGATCTGGTACAGTATTGTTCCATATGGAGTTAGGAGAGGTGTTGAGGGTGTCGAATGTGTTATGGGTGTTGAAACTCAGGATGAGTGTTCTCTCAGTATCGAATATTGAGAAGAAGGGCTACCACATATTTTTTCGATATGGACAAGTGTTGTTTGTGCCCACTAGATGATCTAGCTTCGGGTCAGCGGTGGTTCTTGGATTTAGGGAGGGAAACATATATAGGATGAGGGGATAGAATATGCATGTTGTGGCCATCAGCAGAAGAGAGATATATGACGAGGATAAGGTAGTGCCACTAGTGGTGAAGTAGGTGGCCCACTAAGGGAGCAGGAAGCTCCACCAGTGGTGAGGAAGGTGGCCCCACGAGTAGCACAGGTTCATAGGGAGTAGGGAGCTTCACCATTGATGAGGAAGGTGGTCTCAAGGATTATACATTCTCAAAGAGAACCAAAGTTTAGATGGATTCAACCCTTAATATTCAGAATGGAGGAGAAACCTCCTAGGACTGTTCATAGGAGATTTTATTTCGTAGGAGGTCAACAGGTTTAGAGGGAGTAGATAGCTCCAAAATTTGTTTAGACTTAGAGGGAATCAGACTTCAGAGAGAGTATGCAGACTCAAAGGGGGCTCGATCTTAGTAGGATTCAGTGGGATCAGAGGGAGAGTTAACCATTCAGAGGGAGTTCCCCCTCAGGTTCATATGGGAGAGAGGAATCTACAGGACTGATAGATACATTTCATGGGTTGAGGAGGCCAGACAAGAGGTTTAGGAGAAAGAGGCTTCTAGGACCTGTGTGCATTCCATGGACGATCCAGTTGATTCAGCAGGTTTTTCTATAGTTACAGAGGATGCATCCAACTAGGAAGAGTGGGGAGTATGATTTACTTCAGTGACAAATGATGCGTCCAGTCAGAAAGATTGGATAGTAGGATTTGCTTCCGTAACCAAGGATGTGGTTAGTTAGACAGATTGGAAAATAAGATTTTCTCTAGTGAGAAAGGATACATCCAGTCAGACAAATTGGACAACAAGAGTTGCATCATCCAGTCAGGAGGACTAGAGCTCAACTATGGTAACCATCATTATGTAGGAGACAAAGACACTTCCAACATGGGAGGAAGAGGTAAATCTATATGATAATGGATGGGATACCTCCCTCGATGAGAGGGAGTATTGATTATTGTAGCTTCTGGAGGTATTCCCACAAGAGGTCAAGGTGTCAAGTATGTGGGAATCTTTGTTGGCACCTAATTAGCCTTTTGTTTTAGTGAAATTGGCCTTGGGATGAGGCTAGGAACTCATGGGTTTAGTGATGGGATTTCTGGGCTTGTGTTGGGTGCTTCACACCCACAAAGAAATTTTAATTTGATGTTGAATTATGGAGGGTATTCTATGGTGACCCATAAGGATTGTATATAAAGGAGAGATATCAATGTGACATCTCATATTGTGTCATAGTGTGGTGACATGTTGGAGTTTGAATAAGTAAGTGTGCACTTGTGCCAAGGAGGATTGGTGATCTCAACAAAGGAAAAGTCTACAAGGTGGCGAAGCTAGCCATGAAGAGAGAAGCAAAGAAGGTCACACATGTGGAGTGAATTTTTCATACAATATGTGGTTTGTAGGAGGATGAATCATGTATATACGTGGGTTGTAGAAGGACAAATTATGTATAGGGTATACATGGTTTGGAGTGGAGAAAACATCATATTTACGCATACAGGCTGACATGCAACGTCAGTAAGATGTATAGGTGGTCTACAATAGATTCATGGGAAGAGGATATTTCCATAATATTGTTGAGGTTTAGTTTTCTTATTTGTATGGCTATTGGAGGATAAGGTTGTCCTCATATTTGGTGACATTGTATTGGCTGAGAGGACTAGTTTTGTCCTCAATCTTGGTGACATTTAGAGCACTGGTTTTTTCCTCAAATTTGAAGGATTGGATAAAGTTACAAAACACAATTCTTGTATATTTTGTGTATTGATGTTTCATCTCTAATATTGTTGTTTCCGCTTCATATTTTTTCAGTCAATAATTTCAGTGTAAAGTTTTTCAGTGATAACAACTAGGGTTTTACTGTTAGATCACTAGGAAACACTTTTTAGATATGAAATTAGTCACACAGAGTTGCATGTGAAAATTGACAAGCTATTCCTTTCTCCCTACCTCTGGTCCTAGTGGTTTCTTCCCTGGGGATAGTTTTGGTTTAGGAGGTTAGTTTCTTATAGGGTCTCTGCCTACCCTCAAGGGAAATCCCCTTGAGGGAATTCCTAGTCTTGGGAGTAGTCATGATCCTGGGAGCACTTCCATTCCTAGAGGAAGTCACCCTACTGGTACAACCTATCCTTATAGAAGCATCAATATGGGGTGACCACAAGGTTCCTTTGGGATGCGAGGAGGTTTATCATAATCTGAGTATTCATTTTGATCATATGTTGTTTCCTTTTTTAGTGACATTATATTTTATTGATCTTTCATGTCTGATAAATGACCTTATTTCCCATGATCCTACATGGCTATTTATACCTACAAATCTCCTATCTGATATGTTAAAATTTTACAAAAATATGGAAGAAGACCCATCCACACACATCATGACATATCATTTTTTGTGTTCATCCAACTCTTTGATGGATGATAGTATATGGTTGAATCTTTTCCAATGATCCCTGACCCAAAGTGCTTCCAAATGGTACATAGAACTAAAGGGAATTTCCTTCAATAGTTTCAACGACTTGGATATGGCATTCTTAAGACATTACCAATTACCTATTTAACACAAGGTAGGAACAAATCTATTAACATCATTGCATCAAGATACTTCCACTCACATTTCTGATGATATACATGAGTGGAGACGAAGACTTAGAATGATCAAGACCCAAATCCTTGACCAACTCCTGATGGAGTGGTTCACCAAATCTCTCCTACCACCCATCACCAAAGTTGTTACTATGGCAGGGGAAACGATTGAGGAGCAAGACATATTACGTTCCTAGCACATAGAATTGATTTATTCACAGTCAAACACTCTTTATGATATCATCCTACATGCTCCTCGATCATCAATAGATCCACCAAAACTAAACCCAAGACCCCATGATGATGGAGTGGTTGGTTATGTATCCCATGCCTCAATGGGAAAGCTTGCTAATCAGATGAGTCACATGACCATCTCGTCAAACCCATAAACTACCATGCCAATTTCTCAATCTTCCTCGATCCCCACTCCAAACTACGAGGTGAATTCAGTGCAATCCATGCAACCGAAGAATCCTCAGCAACCTAGACAAAAAAAGAAGAAAAATAGAAAAAAAAACTCCAATATTGAGAGAGGGATCGATCCAACTGAAAAAAAACAAGAGGAATGAAGGAGAAGAAGAAGAATAAGTTCCCTTGCACAATTTGTGGGGAGGACCATCCTACTCATCATTCTCCTAGGAAGGATGAGGTCCACCATTTCTTGGCACAATAAAAGGCCCCCCAACAACCTATTATTTTAACTCATTATGTCCCCCTTCAGCCTTAAAAAATGGTTGCAAAAGAATTATGTCCCTCCGCAAGGGGGCATGGTAGGTACCCCTTAGTATGAGGGGTTATCCTCAATTGCTACAATTTTCATGTGTGATTAGTTGGTCTCCCTTCAAACTCAAGCATGAAATTATGAAAATTATGAGACTACTCCTCCCGTATAAGAGTCTGCTTCCTCTTCTTAGCCTAGTGGCCCTCTTCTAATTGAGAAACCATCCTTCGACACATTTACTCACCCCTTGAAGGGTGTTCTTTGACATATGTCACATAATCCAGACACATGAGCTTCCCACAACGATATCATTGTGGAAGACTTGGCTTAGGCACCATGCTCCATGTCTTCTCTCAAAGTTATCCAAATATGCCCTACGTATAAGAAATCTTTGCTTTCTACCATAGGGGGGTTGATCCCTTAGATTCAAGATTAATTACCTTCGATTCAGATCAGGTTAATCATTGATTTTCCCACCAAAATTATTTTCAAATCAAGGTAAGAGTATTTGGGATGAACATCCTTCGCAATGTGGTTTGGGGATGTTCAAGGACTCCTCATTGATAGGTACATTTACCCTTCCCCCCACCTCTTTCTACAACTTTTTCCTCAATTAATATGATCTCTTCTTTTACTAGTGGATCCCTTGGGTATTTTTGTGCTTGGGTGGGCCCTCATTCAGAGGAAGTTAAGTCTTATGGGGCTACCGTCTAATCTTCCAAAATGGGTTGTTGAATCTTTTTGTTCACATTATTTCCTAGATATAGCATTACCTTCATATAAGGTCATCCTGGATGTCATGGCTTCCATATATGAGCCCAAGGGTGAGGTGTCACATCGATCCTATTTTCCTAATTCAGAACCGATGAGAGTTATCATGATGAGTCTTGATCCAAGACTGGGGGCATTTGTTGGTGCATCTAGTAGACCTCCCAGTCTTGACCCTCTTCAGTCTCAGATTTCTTTTTCGGAACTTGCCACTGAATTCTCTGCTCCCACTTCCATAGAAAATTAACGTTTCATACATCCTTCATGTCTTGATGGGAATCAACAAGGAGATTCCATATCTCACAAAACCACTCATGATGAGTATCTTTGACCGCATAAATTCATTACTATGTAGCATGGCCTCGACATGGTGAGTCATATGATGCCAACAATGGCTCATGAGTTTGTCGGTGACGATAAATATCCTTGGCTTAAGCCTATAAATGATCTCTACTTTTAATAACATTTCAAGATCCGTCATGCCTTGTACATAGATGTTTGGTGTGACTGCTTTTGTTTTGAATATATCATATCCAAAATTTCCAAAAAAGTTTTTTTTTTTTTTTAAGATTTCACTAGCCATTTTAACCCCAAGTCTAGTATTTTGGATGTGTTTTACAGGACTCCATGACATTTTGTTTATAATTTCCTTATGGTGATATCCACTGAACCTGAGTTATGTGTCTCGAACTAGCATATAGGGATATGCTTTTCCCACCTTCGTGATTTGCAATATTATCCTTCCACTAAATCGTGATTATTCCTTAGGTTTGATCCTATCAAGTTGCAACATTAGCCACTCCATTTTTTCACTTCCTAACTTGTATGGTAGTTCCTACCCTCCATGGGTGCCCTAGTTAACACCTGAATTTCCATTTGGTGCCCATAATATCATTTCCTATAGGCCTGAGAACCCTCCTGCAACCTTACCATGACTTGACATTGAGACTCATTTACCTATCTTCATCTATATACTGGCCATATCCTGAGGGGGTTCTCAAATTGTTATGTTTCTTTACAGTCTCTTATGTGTTTGTTGTTTACATCATACACCTCACCACTGCATTATTTGTTTCCAAGATCTTACTTACCACTATTTTAGTCACCTTTGACCATCACCCTCTTGCATTATTTGGTTGTTTTTTTGCATCCATCTACCCATGGAGAGAACCAATGGTAAGAGTGGACCTCACTTGCTAGTAGTAGTTTGCATTCATTTTTATTAAATCAGTTCCATGCGCTTGGAACATAGAAGCATATTGTTAAGCCACTTGTTCTCTC
Organism: Picea engelmannii; assembly: GCA_009831015.1. Lineage (NCBI taxonomy): Eukaryota > Viridiplantae > Streptophyta > Pinopsida > Pinales > Pinaceae > Picea > Picea engelmannii. The sequence goes on along the minus strand of ML821737.1, from coordinate 84,998 downwards.
AAAACAAGCTAACTTTTACCCCTTTTTCATTCTCTTTCAACCATGAAAAAGGCATTAGATGAGCTCACTTTTAACTCTTTTTTGTGCTCCTTAAACCATGAAAAAAACACCTTTCGAGTAAAATTTTATCTCTTTTTCAAACTCGTAAAAAGACATGAAAAACACACCCTCCTGAGTATCATTTTACCTCTTTTCGGGATTCATAAAAAGACAAGAAAAAGACACCTCACGAGTATACTTTTAATTATTTTTTGGGCTCATTAAAAATGAATGAAAAAAGACACTACCAAGAACACTTTTATCTCTCTTTTGCATTCGTTAAACCATGAAGGAGACATTAAAAAACAAAAATAAAATAAAAAAAGAGTGGGTTTTTTTACCATTGATCTATTTACAAAATGGCAGCTTTAGTCAAGTCACCCTTTAACATGGCACCTATTTGAGTCATCATCTTACAATTTGGTTATATCTTTCCTAGAAGCCGTACCCGTAATATGAGTCACAAATATTCCTATGGCTGGTTACTCTTCCAGTCATCATGGAGAGTGCTTCAGTGCCTCTTGTGTTGGTGCACTATATTAGTCCAGCTCTTAAGTTTTTCTACCAAGTCATCACTATGTCATGATATATGTTCAGGGGAAGTTTAATCATGATTCAACCATCTACTTTTTTGTTGACTTTCTGAGTCGACCGTCCCTGTGTCAATTGTACTTGGTGATTCTTTCTCTTCACATCATATCTCAATGTATGTTTCATGTCAATTTATGGGGGATACATTAAGGCCCTCCTTTGATGGATCTCTTCCTATCGAATTCACCACTTTATCTAGGAGAGAGATGTAGAAACTAGATAGTACCTTAGAGCTTACAGTCCTCAGTGGCATGCCTCCTCACGATCGACAATGGGCTTACATAATTGACCTATGATTGAATGATTCTATGAGTGTTCAATATCAGATCCTCCATTCACAATTTTTATATTGTACTAGGTACCTTCAGGCCCATTTTAATAATTGTTGGGTTCCCTTGTGTTTGTTAACGATATACCTCAATGACCGATAATCAAACGATTTCTACCATGCATCAACTCATCTATTCGCATGTTGTAGATTTGTACCATTGGGGTTTGGATGAAGACCTTGGGTTCGGGGACACATTATTCCTTAACAACACCCATCCCAAGTTGAGATGGAATCTATCACTTGTATATGAGTACTTTGAAAACTTCGGGGGAACTCTCCTCTATGTCTTTTGTCTCCCTGATGTATATGTTGTGACATAGATCCAAATTTTATTTTCTTCTGGATATGATCTCATTGATGACATGGATCCACTGTGTATTCTTTCATGGCCATGATCTTGCATTTCACTTCATGGATATAAAATGTATTGCGTTGGTGGCCATGCTTTGTTTTATCTTCCAAGCATGGGTATGCTTACCTTGGGGATCATATATACCTATATTTATGCTTGGTCTTTGATTGCAGGTACTCTTTGACCTCTTGATATCTTTTCTCTCTCCTCACACTACCTCACATTTGGTTACAATTTATGGTAATGTGTTTCAACCATCTATTCCTTTCTTGACCTCACACATTAAGGGGCATCTTTTATAACCTTAATTTCCACCCTATGACATCAATAGTAACACTACAAAATATGAGGGGTGAAACACACTCTTCTACTCAGGAATTTAGTCAAGTTTTGAGGGACAATGTACAACAAATGACCTGTCAATGGTTGAAAGTGTACAATGTTGGAAGATTGGTTGTTGTCATTGATGTCAACCCTAGTCATGGGTTTTGGA